>JBBBDQ010000591.1:4180000-4205000 GCA_037127315.1 Ascarosepion bandense | reverse complement strand
GCTTTACATCTTTAGTTTAAAGGAACCTCAATATTCTATTTAGATTTATTTGTTTTAACTCGTATTTTTTTCATTTTTACAAATATATTAATATTAAGGTTTCTCTCGCTTAAAATATAGTGCTCGTAATATTTTTTCTCTAAAAGTGTATTATCGGTAATATTTAACAGTGATGTATGGCTGGAATTAATTATCATCAGAAATGTGTTGCTGGTAATAATTTTCCTTCAAAATGTATTGTTTGTAATATTTTTCGACAGAAAAATTTTTTCCCCAGAAAAGTATTGGGAGTAATTTGTACTACAAGCCCTTTATGGTTAGAATAATTTCGGAACTTATTCAGAAATTATAGATGTAAACAAAGTGTTTTAAACAAAACAAATTCATTTAAATTTGACTAAAAAATCAATTTTGTAGTTATTGTTAATACAAAAAAGAGATTTCAGTGAAGAGAAAGCTCTCTCGGGAGGCAGTGAATGAGAGAGAGAGAGAGAGAGAGCTAGAAGTAAAATTTTACACTTTGATTTAAACAAAGATAATAATGTCGTATACATTTAGTACTAAGAGGAACCTATCTTTGCACACCCACCCCTCATATACACACGTAAATTCGTGCATAATTTCCTTCATACACCATGCGTATACCCATATATGCCCACGTACGCAGATACATATATACACCTACGAACGCGCGCACATATATATACTCACTCAAGTACCACCAAAAACAAATATGTAACCAATACATTAAAAAAAAAACAAAAAAAAAACTTTTAGCATATATCACAATGGTTTTGGGGGCTAAAAGATTAACATCGCTTGAACCAGCTCCTTCCTCAGGTTCAACAGATCCAACTGGTTTTTGTGCCTGATGATGGTTATTTTCTCATCCAGACATAACTTACAGCACTCTCTGAAATTTATGGGTGTGTATGATTTTTTAACTATGCTCCATTTAATTATGGGGGTTAGGTTATGGTCTTTCAAATACCAGAGATACTGGAGGGCTGTTTGGTGTTTCAGTTCAGGGTTGGTAAATGAGTACGTATGGTTATATAGTCGTTGTTTCCAAGCCCCTGCCGAAATACCAATGTAGTATTTTATTAACTTTATGTTTTCTTTAGGGTATATCATGGCCTGATATACCACCCCCTCCGTCATACACTCACAACCCATAGGACAATCATTTTTAATCCTACAATTGCATTTTATAGTGTTATCGCACTGTTCAGTTGTATTATTGATGTCTGGTGAATTTCTGGTAACCTCAGGGTTGCTTTGGTTGGGAGTTGTGGGGCTGCGGCTGGCTCGGCTGGTAGTTGTCCCTCTGGAGCTGGCTTGATGAGTGGTAGTAGGTTTCCGGTTATTAATTTGGTTTTTATATCTAGCGAAGGTTTCCTCTTGTGAGAATTGATAATATTTTCTATATTTCTAGTGCAAGAATAGTTGATTTTTAGGGTTTTTCTATTAAATATTCACTTACGCGCAAATACCCTTGGGAAAGGTATTAATCCGTCTCTTCCTTCCAGTTATGGGTTAAATAGCAGGACAGATTGGGTTCTATAGCCTTGGTCGGCAACCAGTCTACCGCAGAAAGCAATGGCAACCTACTGCGGGATAATCTTCTGCCCAGTCAGTCATGTCTCTTTCGAGACATGATCGCCCAAGCGTATATCGCGCATGGCACTTAACTGACTAACTGACTGACTATTAAATATTCTATGAAGGGGACTAGAAATGCTGAAATGTTTATCTACGAGTTTTAAAAAGTATTTACCTATATTAATATTACATAGTCTGCAAAATGGAGGGTTGAACCAAATTGCTTTCTTTCTTCTGTTGGTCTTATTGGTACTACTATGTTTTAAGGATTCATCATAATAAAGCGACTTTTGAAATCCGCTTCATCATAATAAAGCAGCTTTTGAAATATATATATATATATATATATATATATATATATAGATAGATAGATAGATAGATAGATAGATAGACAGAGATATAGATATGAAGAGACCGAGCTAGCTAGCTAGCTAGCTACATAGATAGATACGAAGAGAATGAAATATATATATATATTGTCATACGCAGACAGATCTGTTTCGCTGCATCACAGCTCATCAGTACGGCCAGACTCCGATTGCTTTTTAACCCAGGAGTGAAACCTGACCGAATTGGCGTAGATAGATAGATATGAAGAAAAAGATAGATAGATAGATAGATAGATAGATAGATAGATAGATAGATAGAATAGATAGAATAGAATGAAATAGATAGATAGATAGATAGATAGATAGATAGATAGATAGATAGAATAGAATAAAGAATAGATAGATAGATAGATAAGAATAGAATGAAATAGATAGAATAGAAATAGATAGATAAGAATAGAATGAAATAGAATAGAATAGAAATAGATACGAATAGAATGAAATAGATAGATAGATAGATAAGAATAGAATGAAATAGATAGATAGATAGAATACAATAGAATAGAAATAGATAGATAGATAGATAGATAGATAGATATGAAGAGAAAAACGACTGAAAAAGATAGATAGATAGATAGATAGATAGATAGATAGATAGATAGATAGATATGAAGCGACTGAAAAAGATAGATAGATAGATAGATAGATAGATAGATAGATAAAAAGCGACTGAAAGAGATAGATAGATAGATACGAATAGAATGAAATAGATAGATAGATAGATAGATAGATAAGAAGCTACTGAAAAAGATAGATAGATAGATAGACAGATAGATAGATATGAAGCGACTGAAAAAGATAGATAGATAGATAGATAGATAGATAGATAGATAGATTGATAGATAGATAAAAAGCGACTGAAAGAGATATATATATATATATATATATATATATATATATATATATATATATAGATAGATAGATAAGAAGCTACTGAAAAAGATAGATAGATAGATAGATAGATAGATAGATAGATAGATAGATAGATATGAAGTGACTGAGATAGGTAGATAATTAACAGAGAGAAATATATTTGTTTTTTTTTTTACACTAAGACTTTTATTCCTTTTTATTTCTTGCGACATTCCTTTCTTCTCTTCATCCTCTCTTGCCAGCCACCATTTCTTTCACCTTTTCTCACACCTTTTCTCTTTCATTCTCATTCATTTTTCAATTACCTTCTTTCAATTTGTTCTTCTTTGAGTGTCAGTTTCAGGATCATCTTTTGTCATTATTTTGTCGAACGCTTTTGTTAAAATTTCTGACATGCCCTGTTGATCTTTGTAGAAATATACATTTGTTTTTGTTTTTTTGGGTTTTTTTTGGCCTGGAACATGGATTGGATCTTTTTCTATTATTCTGTTAGGCCGGGTTTAGTCTCTTTCCCATTGCCGTGATGTTGCTTTTTCTGAGCGAGTTTTATAAATATTTTCGTGGTAATTGTTCGAATGTGCTCTTCCCTATTGTACATCGAGCATGTAAGCAATGATGATGTCTTAGAAATGATGGAAACAAAAAGGAAATTAATACTGATCATCAGGAAGAGACAGTTAAAGTTTGGGGAACATTCAAAGATAAAGGAAACGCTTGAAGCAACTGAAATGTGGTTCTACAGAAGGATGCTGAGAATATCATGGATCGAGCATGTGAGCAATGCTGAGTTCTTGGAAATGATGGAAACAAAAAGGAAATTAATACTGAGCATCAGGAAGAGACAGCTGAAGTTCCTAAGACATGCAATGAGGAAGGAGTGGCTCTAGAACCTGATACTAACAGGCCAGATATAGGGTAAAAGAGACAGAGGACAGCAACGGATAACGTATTTGAAGGACCTAATCAATGTATTTGCTGAATTGTATACATTTTGACAGCAGTTTAGTTTGGGATTTGCTCTAGTAACTGAAGGCCATGAACATGACTGACTCATCCCTGTTGATTGAATTATCAACAACAACTAACACACTAACCTGCTCCCATTCTATCAAACACTCTTCCCATCTGCCCAACCCTCATCCTCGCTATCCTTACTCATCTGTCACCTTCCTCCTGACATTCCCTATGTCTAACCACTCCTTCTCTTTACCTTCCCCTATGTAGCCCCATGCGCAATAGTGGCAGTGGAATGCCTTGCTTGGGGTGAGATGATTAAAAAAAAAAAACTCTATTCGGCTACAAAGTCACTATGATTTACTGGAAGCACTAACTACATGCGTTCCCTACATGCAAAAATGTGATTCGTAGCACCACGCCAAAGTTTTTTTTATTAACATTTCTAATGAATTCAAAAACTACTAATATTTCAAAAAGTTTGGATACAAATATTTTTAACTAGCAATATAGCCCAGCGTTGCTCGGGTGTAATGAAAGCCTTAAAACTAATCCATGGTCTTGGAACTCAGACTCTTTGGACATCGGTACGAAAGACTAAAAAGCAATAGTTGTTTCCAGTTAAAGCAAAACCGTAGACTGAAAGAAAAATGAATGGATGTAAGTCCAATTTTGATTTCCTGGTAGGGATATCAAATAAGTTTTTTTCGTCGTAAACTGAATTTTGAAGGCTAAGTAAGTCCTCTGACTAAATGGTATCATGGCTGAGACTAAGAACTACAATTATACCTACTTAGAGCCAAACCCGATGCAAAAACTAAAATAAAAGGACTGAAAAAATACAGACATACAGGCAAATAAACAGACACACACAAACATCTTGCTTTATATATATATATATATATATATATATATATAGTATATCGAGGCAGCAAGTAATTTTCTAAACATACGCTGTTAAATATAAGAGACAATGAATGTCTATTATGTTTAATCATGAGCCGTTCTAAACGTCGTATTTTTGCTTTAATTTCAGTTGAAAATAAAGACAAAAATTCTCCAACATTTGGATAATTATTTATTGGTTTTCTTCTAAGCTTTCGGCTCACATGAGCCATCTTCAGAGAGGTTGTTTAAACTGAAATATTATAAAATCCACCATCGCCGACGATATTATTTTGTGTTGACATAAAACTCCGCTTGGAAACGGCAATTTGTCTTTATTTTCAACTGAAATTAAAGCAAAAATACGACGTTTAGAACGGCTCATGATTAAACATAATAGACATTCATTGTCTCTTATATTTAACAGCGTATGTTTAGAAAAAATATATATATATTATCGATTTTCTGCACTATTGTAAGAACTGAAACCTTGAAACTTCTGAATATCATTTCTTATGTCTTTGTCTATGAGTGTATCAAATTTGATTAAAATCGGACCACTCCTTCTATAACCCGATTTTTTCTATTATCAATTTTCGATATTTATCGGGGGTACCTCGACACAAAACCTAACTAAGAACACTCGCAGACACGTATATTACAACTGTGTAAATTTTCAAAAAATCAGTTCAGCAGTTTCAGAGTCTCTGTGTAACGGACACACAGCCGAGATAAACAGCTCGGCTGAAACAGCCGAGATAAAAGGAGGCCAAAACAAACTATGGCGGTTGGGAATCTCGAATTGGCTCATAACAAAAGAGAAAGCCGGGTACAGGCTAGGATCAGATACTATTTTCATACGTTTCCCACTATGGCAGAAGTATATGTATACTCAAGTCGAGTCCATTATCATAGAAAGAATGGGAGCTCCCACAACAGGTATAAAGTCACTGCCTTGGAGGAACGAATAACAAATGCTCACTGCATACAGATATATGATTCGTAACACAATGGTGATTTTTCTTCGTCTAATAATATTGGATTATATCAGACAATTGTTGATCTTTGCTGGATAATCGTTTTACTGGACACTTCCTAAAATTAACTTAATACTGTCTGAGGAGACAATCGTGCCTCACCAGTGTAGTTTCGACTCATTTCCTCAGGCTTTTAAACATTTATGTGATTAACTCATCAACTATCTACGGCTATATTGTGTTGAATTCACCGGTTCTCGTCCGATCAACGCAGTTATTCAACATCGAGCCTGGTCAGTACTTAGATGGGTGTCCGTTTGGGTATACCATTTGCTGTAAACGTAAGGATCAAGAATGGTCCACCAGGTTTGAGGGTTGGGCGTAGGACTAACAACTCTGTCCCGTAAAAAATAGTTTGTTACGGAAACAGTAAGACGAATGAGATGATGATAAACTCAACAACTGCTGTACGAATATTTTTTGCCATGTTACGGTTGACTTTCATGCTTCTTAACGCTCTTTAAATATTTGCTGGATTTTAAGCACATTGGTAGATGTTTCTTCAAGTTGAACGAATATGGACCAAAGTCACAATTATACGAGCTCTCACTTTGGAGCAAAGTTGCTGTGAAAACACAAACCGGCCTATTTGGAGTACAAATTAGCTAGGGCTTACTAACGATCCTCCTCATCATCAATCATCATCCATCGATAATCCCAACACACACACAACACTGCAAAGCACTGCTGACTCTGTGAATGGACTTCATGAGTGTCTTTTATTGACTGATACAGATGTAGATTGCCGGCCCTTCCATCTGGAAGCGATCATTCTCAGCTATAACCGTCAATTCTTACTGCTATTTACCCATAGCTTGGGGACAAAAGATGGATTCATACCTTTCATAAAGCTTAATCGAAGCTAATGCATAAATCTAGTATGAATTTTTGATTTTGGAATGAAGCAGTCTTAAATTTTGATTAGTATTTGTTTAATTTAATTTAAATTTTTAATGTAGTTACTTAGATTAGATGCTGCCATTTTTAATTGTTGACTAATATTTCTTTAAATTCAAATTCTAATTACTTTTCAATGCAACAAGTCATCGTAAAATTAATTGTAATAATATCATTAAATTCTCAGCTATAACCGCCAATTCTTATTGCTATTTACCCATAGCTTGGGGACAAAAGATGGATTCATACCTTTCATAAAGCTTAATCGAAGCTAATGCATAAATCTAGTAGAAATTTTTACGACACATTAACGTTCCGCTTGCGGACCACCAGTGTGTAAAAGAACACATAGTTAAAGAAATGCTGTTATAGATCTTTTTCATATGCTGGTAGAATGTAAAGGAATTCTGTATTAGATCACCTATAACAATTCGACAGATGACTTTTGTAATTTAAAAAAAAATTCCTAATGTAATAAATTCAACTGGAATTCGAACTCGGCTCTCTGATTCTTTATTCCGAGCTGCTATTCATTTCACCACCTCATCTATTTTAACGACCTTCCTCCTAACAATATTTAAACATACTATGGTCCATG
This sequence comes from Ascarosepion bandense, assembly GCA_037127315.1. Classification (NCBI taxonomy): domain Eukaryota; kingdom Metazoa; phylum Mollusca; class Cephalopoda; order Sepiida; family Sepiidae; genus Ascarosepion; species Ascarosepion bandense. The sequence goes on along the minus strand of JBBBDQ010000591.1, from coordinate 4,197,765 downwards.
GACAAACTTGCAACCAGGTGTTTTGGATTGAATACTAAATCAAATGTTAAGTTACCTTCATTTGTATACGATATTGCTATGATTTATTTACGACCCCGTGTCTCAACGCAATGGATTTACTACCCACAGGTGAGCACTTCTAAGGCAAATTTAGTTGGAAATGCTGAAAAAAAGGAATACAAAAGACACAAGACAGAGATAAAGAAACTAGTATTAATTATTATGGCAATAACAGAGAAGAAAAGTCCTTGCAAAACTAGTTGTGTTTGCGGCTTTAGAAGTCCAACTATGAAATATGCTTTAACGTCCAAATAAAATAGACGGCACTTAGAATGTTCAAAAGTAGCCTCAAATAAGGAGAGCAAATTTCATACCTGTTGTTACTTGCTAGAACATTTGAAAAAAGAGGAAGATATAAGAATTTTTGGATTTAGCCCGCCAAAATTGGGTGTCCACTGATTGGTCAAGGAAAATCGTCTTCGTGAATCAAACAGACCCCATTTAGATTAGGGGTGGGTGAGAAGAGAAATTATGTCGGAGAAGTAGTAGTAAACCCCTTTTTTCTAAAACCTCATACATACAGTGACACGCAAAAGTATTGGATACATGTTATTTTCTGTTATAACTCTAGTTTATGTTCGCCATTTTGCTTGATATTTAGTAAGTCATATCTCGTCAAGTTGTTTTAGTTGTATGTGGAAGGAAAATTAAAAACTCATCCAGAGTAGTAGATATAACGCAAGGTTATATGTCAGATTATAACTGTTGGTTTTTACCTACTTAAAAAATTGTTGCAAATTTTGTGGTAAAGAATTATTCAATAACTTTACTTAAAACTAGGTACATTAAACTTTATAACATCTTTTACAGATTATTTCTATCACAAATAAAAATAAAGTTATATGTTCTTTAAGTGCACACGGACTTTATGGACACCCTTTATTTTAATTTAAGAGATATACAGAAAATATTACATTGTGCAGAAAGTTCACGCTAATTTTTAGTCTTTCATATTTCAAACATTTTAGAACACGTCAAATTTATCGACAGAAATACAGTGACACGCATAAGTATCGGATAAATGTTATTTTCTGTTATAACTCTAGTTTATGTTCGCCATTTTGCCTGATATTTGGTAAGTAATATCTCGTAAAGTTGTTTTAGTTTTACGTGGAAGGAAAATTAAAAACTCATGGGTGAATCCAGTTTTAAAAAATTTTTAACTATTTATCGTTCCAATCTTAGCAATATTATCTTCAGTATTGTTTAGACAAAGCATTATTAGACATTGTTAACTTTTCACTAATATTTATTTTCATTTCATTTGATTATTAGTTTAACTATTTATCGTCACATTTTTTGCAATATTGACATTATAGAATTTTCACTAATATTTGATTTATTTTCATTTCATTTGATTTTTATTTTCACTGTTTATCGTCTCACTTTTAGCAATACAATCTTTAATAATGATTAGATGAGGTATTGTCAGCCAGTAGTTTTTTTTTACCAGGTATTGATTTATTTTCATTTCATTTGATTTTTATTTTCACTGTTTATCGTCTCACTTTTAGCAATACAATCTTTAATAATGATTAGATGAGGTATTGTCAGCCAGTAGTTTTTTTTACCAGGTATTGATTTATTTTCATTTCATTTCATTTTCATTGTAACTATCTATCGTCGCAATGCTAGAAATAATATCTTGATTTTAGAATAAATGAAGCATTCTCAAATTCTTAAATTTTGATTAGTATTTGTTTAATTTAATTTAAATTTTTAATGTAGTTACTTAGATTAGATGCTGCCATTATTAATTGTTGTCTAATATTTCTTTAAGTTCAAATTCTAATTACTTTTCAATGCAACAAGTTATCGTAAAATTAATTGTAATAATATCATTAAATTCTCAGCTATAACCGTCAATTCTTACTGCTATTTACCCATAGCTTGGGGATAAAAGATGGATTCATACCTTTCATAAAGCTTAATCGAAGCTAATGCATAAATCTAGTAGAAATTTTTACGACACATTAACGTTCCGCTTGCGGACCACCAGTGTGTAACAACTCATAGTTAAAGAAATGCTGTTATAGATCTATTTCATATGCTGGTAGAATGTAAAGACATTCTCTAATAGATTACCTATAACAATTCGACGTATGAGTTCTGCTATTTTTTAAAATTTCAACATTGGAGGAACGAATAACAAGCGCTCACCTCATTGCAGATATATGATTCGGAACGCCGCACAACGGTGTTCTTCTTCATTTAAAAATATTTGATTATATCAGACAGATGTTGGATCAAATGCTTATTGGACTAAATTCGTCATGTAAATGAATGTACTAAATTCAATTAGGATTCGAACTCGGCTATCTGATTCTTTAGTCCGAGCTGCTATTCATCTCACCACCGCATCTATTTTGACTTCTAACCGTATTTAAACTTACTATAGTCAAAAACCTGATATTTTTGGATTGAATCCAAAATCAAAAGTAAAAAATACCTTCATTTGTATATGAAGTTACTATGATTTACTGAAAACCACGTGTCTCATAGCAATGGAATTACTACCCACAGGCGAGCACCCCATACATATCTGTGATTGTTTTTACAGATTATTAACTTCTTGCATGCCATTTAATACCAGAAAATAATTTTAGATTAAAAGATTTTCTTTTCATATAACAATTGTTTAGTGCGGAAAATCTTAATAATTAACCCTTATATGAGAGTCAAAACAGGTAGAATTATACCTAATCCAAATTTGGTAAACAAACTAGAAATAATTATGATAAAATGTAGGGAATCAATTCTAAATTATAGTCTCTATATAAATTTTTCCATCACTTTGTAGTCACGGCAGTTTCTATATATGTATATTCCAGAAAATGTAAAAATATCTACATGATATGCTTGTGTAGCTCATTATTTTTTTAAATTTTTTTTTTTTTATAAGCGTTTCACCCCGAGCAAGGCATGTCACTGCCACTACTGTGCAGGGGGCTACGTAGAGTGGAGAAAGGCTGATTAAATATAGGAAATAACAGAGGGTGGGTGATAGGCGGGTAAGGATACCGAGAATGAGGGTTGGGTAGATGAGAGTGTTGTGAGAATAGTTGGGAGTTAGTGTGATAGGAGGTGTCTATTGACCCTACATTTAAACACCTGGAGATTGTAACTGTCGGGAAAGCAGACTTGTGGAAGGGAGTTCCACAGGCGGGAAGCGCGAGAAAAGAAGCTGTTGGAGTAGAATTTACGGTTACATCTTATTTGTTTAACTGTAAAAGGGTGGGACCTAGTTGCTAATCTAGTATCTCGTGTAAATTCGTGCTTAGGCGGCACCAGTGATCTAAGCTCATCGGAGCAGAAGCCATGAAAGTACTTGTAGAAGAGGCACAGGGAAGCCACATCACGCCGGTGTGAGAGCGGCTGCAGCCGGTCTGCCAAGTCAGTATCAACCACGTTACAGATCCTCCTTTGTATTTTGTCAAGAAGCCCAAGGAGAGCAGCAGGGGCACCCGACCAGATATGGCAGCAATATTCAATACACGGGCGGATGGTAGATTTGTATCTGTGCAGAATTTCATTGATTAATTTATTTTTATATGGTTTATCAACCCAATGCATGTTATTTAAAGTCAGAAAATAATTTTTTATAGGAAGATTTTTTTCTTAGAGAATAATGTTTTACTGATTCATATTTTATTAATTAACCGATTCCTGTATGGAAAAGAAATGACGTCAAACCTAATAAGAATGTGTTAAACAAACAAGAAATTAGAGTGTGTATATTAAGTTGGTGATCAGTTCTAAATTAAAATCCTTATGTTAACTTATCCCCCATTTTGATGTATCTATTTATGTATGTTCTAGAGTATTTTTTGTCAATGTATGGTCACAATGGGAATGTTGGTAGGTTGTAAAAAATTTTTCTAGAATTACGCATTAGTTTCGATTAAACGCTATTTGTTGAGCTTTTATTGCTAGACATTTTTTTTTTGATGAGCTTAACGAATCTGGTTTGTCATGCTCTCAATTTAATAATTCCCTATCTTTAAAAGAAAATCAATTTCCACCCCTTCAGGAAAAATATTTCTATATATATTCATATGTTTTTGACTAGTAAATTGGAATGGCTCGACAAAACCTGTAGCATTGAATAATGGATGGAAACTCTAAAGACTTTAGGAATCCCTGATTCTCTGTCTCTCTTTCAAGTGACTTTATTACAAACCCTTTATTATAATCACTGGGGTATTTGAACTCCATTCTTTGCATAAAACGTCGATTGGATGTGATTGTAATAAAGGGTTTGGTTTGAAATTCCTAGCACCTGAAGAAGGCCGGAGCGTACAACAGCCGAAACGTCGTATAAATGACAACAAATATATGGAAAATAGTCCGAATAATGTGAATACTGTGATTACGATATTGTATTTTATCAGACAGTTGCGGAACAAAGTATTGACTGAACTCAGCGTGTTTTATATTCGATAGACTTTATGAACTCTGACACGCCTTTTCTAGGAAATTTCATCGATTTGCTATGGGCCATGGACTCAATTGAAGGCGTTTCAACTATGGATCTATCAAAAGAAGAACTACTTTTATTAGAGTACAATGCACCTATTATATTCTGATGAACCCACTCCTCGCTGTACTAGAAGAACTCACCACAGACACGTTTGCTGGCGCCCGAACCTGATATTTTAACGTGGTTTAAGAAATTCGATATTAGATATTGTCAGACAAATTATTAATTGGATTTTATCCATTTTGGATTGTTACTTTAGGGATTTCTTTATTTTCATTTTCTACGGGCCAGTGATAATTGTATGTCCACAATGGTGAATCGATTTTACTTCTGAAATATAAACCTGCTTTGTTATGGTACAAAATCACAGCATTTGAAGAAGAAATAACAAGCTCTTACCGTCTACGGATAGAGTACTGCACAAAAGTATTAGGACAAAAACTATTTTATCTTTTTTGCGGTATATTGACAAAAAAAAACAAAAACAAATTTAATTAGAATAACTTTATTTGATTTACTCCACAAATGTTTTAACAAAAAAAACATACTTGTTACAAAATAAGTTTAATAAATAGTATAATCGCCTTTCACTTTGGAATAATAAAACAAATTGCGACAATTTACCAATCGCACCTAGTATATATATATATATATATATATATATATATATAGGAAAGAATATTAATAAAAAGTTTTGAATTTAAAAATGTACTTTTTTGAACAGTATTTGTTTATTTTTATTATATTTTATATTTCAGACCGCCCTCGGTCCTTCATCAGAAACAACTGATTTTTAAATTTGAATTAGAAACGTATTTCACGATAGCGTTCGAATATTTTTTTTGTTTACATCACGTGGTGTGTTTGTTCATAACATGCGGCATGTCCGTAGAGAAAGTCTGTTTGTTTTAGATAAAAATTTCTTGGAATATCTGAAAAAAATTTTTTAGCTATTGAAATATTTGTAAAGATTCAACACACCTAATCCCTATTTAACCCTAGCTTGTGTGTATTTAATTTTAAAATCCAGTATTTTTTCTTTCTTTCTATACGTTTCTGATTCAAATTTAAAAATCACTTGTTTCTGATGAAGGACCGAGGGTGGTCTGAAATATAAATACAATAATAAAAATAAACAAATACTGTCCAACAAAAGTGCATTTTTAAATTCAAAACTTTTTAATATTCTTTCCTATATATATATATATATATATATATATATATATATATATATATATATATATATATACGTATATGTGTGTGTGTGTATGTGTGTGTGTGTGTGCAGTTCTGTGCAAAAGTATAAGGACAAGAACTATTTTATCTTTTATGAGGCATTTTGACAGAAACAAACAATTTAATTACAGTAATTCTATTTCATTTAACAAATGGTTTAACAAGAAAAATACTTGTTACAAAATAAATTTAATATTTAGTATAATAGCCCTTTGCTTTGATCACAGCCTTCATTCTGTCAGGCATTGACATCACAAGTTTCTTCAATGTATCTAATGGTATCTCCTGCCAAGCAGCTTGTGTTTGTTCCGAAAGTGTGTCTTGCGAAGTAACATTTCTCAAATCGAGAAGGGGTAATAAGAATAACTTGTTTAATAGAAAATGTGAAAAATTAAATATAACTTCTTTTTAATACATTTCTTTTACACCTAGTCTTAAATAATCAGTATTTAAAAGCAATTTACTTGGATTTTCATCCTGTATTTGAATTTCAGTGAGGTTTTTAGGAAAATCCCCCCTGTCTTAATATTTTTGCACACAACCGGTAGTGAGCAAAAGTGTTAGGACAGGGGTGATTTTAAACTTTATTTTGATGCCTCATAAAATATAAAATAATTATTGTCCTAATACTTTCGCACAGTACTGTATATGATTCGTAACACGGAATGAATCTTACCCACAAAGAAGACAAAGATTATACGACTTTCTCGAGTGTAATCAATAAACACTGCGATGACTTCAAAATGGCAGAGTTCAGTGCCAATAATTTTAAATGCCTGATTTTCGTCCAGAGTTAGATTTCAGCGAAAGACGCTGAAATACGTCTTAGGAAACTCATTAAGCTTGAAAACGAGCCCGACGATACTTTACAGCAAGTTGATCAAAATTGCCAACGTTTCGTGAGTTTCAGAGAGGATTCGTCGAACATCGAACAGAGTGGCGTGGCTCACATGAAAAAATACACCAAAGAAAAATTAAAAAGGGTCAACTAAAAAAATACAGTTACTTTGCCGTCAGGACCATGTTTCGAGTGTGGTCAATTACATTTGTATAGAGATTGTCCTTTTAAAGTTAAAAATTGTTTTAATTGAGATAAAATAGGACACAAAAGTTCCCACTGCAGGATTAAGAAGAAGAGAAAAATAAGTTTTGTAAAAATGACCAAATCTGATGAACTATAAATCCTTAACACCAGGAAATTGTTTAAATACAAATATTTAACAAAAATATAAGGCTACAGCTTGATTCGAGTTCAGATTTATCCATAATTAATTATCAAACATGGAAAAAACTGGGTAAGCCGACTTTGTTAAGAACGAACCGAATAGCTAAAAGTGTAGCTGGCGACCCTATTAAGTTTATGGGCGAACTTATAACGAACGAGTCATTCAAAAGTAAAACTTTAAAACTAAAGGCGTATATTATAAAGAATACGGGTAATTTGTTCGGGACTGATTGGTTACAAAAGTTTCAACTTTAGGATATGCCTATTATCTCATTATGTCAAAAGGTCGAAAATTTCACTGACGAAACAGAAAAGTTTACTAGTGAGCTTAAATAAAATTTAATTACATTTTCATTATTATATATATATATATATATATATATATATATATAGGAAAAACTACTAAAAAATCATTTGTTTCTGATGAAAGGCCGAGGCCGGTCTGAAATATCAAATATATATATATATAATAGAAATAAATAGATAATATAAAAAAACATTTTAACTTACAAATTTTAGTAGTTTTTCCTATACATATTAAGACAGTATACGTGGATTATCATTATGCTATATATATATATATATATATATATATATATATAGTAATGAACTTAATCACAGTAAATCAATACTAATGATAACAGACTAAATATCCGACAATAATGCTAATTCACAGTAATATAAACCGTCTTATAACCCGGCGAGGACTACCTCGTGGGTTAAATTAAGGGGGAGAAAAAAAAGAAGCAAACAGCGCACAAGAACAATAAGTCTAGTGATCGTTTGAAAGAAAAAAACCCAAGACGAAACCTTAACAGCAAAGTACTCGATACAAAGAACCGTTGAAGAACCGTTCGTGTGAAACCGCGGTAGGTGGTGGCTCAATTCTAGATTTTTGTATTATATATATATATATATATATATATATATATATATATATATATATAATATCTCGGAGCAACCCTATTTCTGTTTTTAATATATATGTATATATATATATATATATATATGAAGAAATGTAATTTATTTATATACTTGCAATAAACAGCATATCAGTCAGTCACTTAAGTACCAGTCGTAATAAACACTTTAGGCGATCATGTCTCAAAAGTGACATGACTGACTGGGCAGAAGATTATCCCGCAGTAGGTTGCTATTGCTTTTTGCAGTAGACCTGTATAAAACCACTAAACTGTATAACAATAGCTAAAAGGTCCAGTATAATTTCCCTTTGAAATAAATGAAGGTCATATTTGATAGCACAATGATTTAGTAATAATCTGCTTGTGCCATGCATCTTTACCATATACAATTCAGTCAATTATACATTTTATAAGGAAGGCTGTGCTAAAAAGTTTTCACTGATCACTGGAATAAAATTCCATCGACACGATTTTGGATCTAAACTTAATCTTTAAATAAGACAATGATTTAGTAATAGTCTGCTTGTGCCATACATCTTTACCATATACAATTTGTAAAGATTCAGTAAATTATGCATTTTATAAGGCTGCGCAACACAGCTTTCACGGATGAAAGTTTTCGAAAGAAATGAAATGGTAAAGCTGCCATTTTGAGTCTAAACTAAATCATAAAACTCATTTCCACAAAAACAGACATCAATTTGGTAAAAAAAAAAATAAAAATAAAGGATAAACAGGCTGTCCTCTTAAGGTAAGGCTACAAGAACATAGCAAGTCCATACCTCGAGGGGTGATAGAAAAATCAGGCGTAGTTGACCACATATGGAGGGAGAAAGGGGATTACCACCCCTATGGGATGAAGTTGAAATAATAGATAGAGAACACCACTGGAAATTACGTAAACTTAAGAAATCAGCACATATGCTAGGCTTAAAAAATCTCCTAAGCCGACCAAGCATAGAGATGAACACAATATAGGAACCACTAATACGGAGAGCCAGAAAAAATTATTAGTGTCAGAATTTCAATATGAAGTCTGGTAAAAATATTAGAGAAAACCATTAACATCAAAAGTACTAGAGAAAACCATTAACATCAAAAATAGCAATATGAACTCTGGTAAAAAAAGTGTTACTGAACATTAGGTTTATAAGTCCCCAAAATTCAGTCGTTCCTTAAGGATACATGGCCAAGTGGATATAGACGTTGGTTAGTTCTTGTGACTTGATCCAAGTCAATATCTTGTCAATACCAGACTACAACAGTGGTGAACAAGTAACTTAGAAGGTTAGAGGGAGATAACTCATGATTTCCAGAAGAGACATTAGGCAAGGAATGGAGTTCATATACCCCAGTGATTGTAAAAAAGAGTTCGGTTCGAAATTCTTAGCTTCTGAAGAAGGCCGGAGCTTACAACTGCCGAAACGTCGTACAAATGGCAACAAAGATGAGGACAATTGTCCGAATAATGTAAATACTGTAAATACTACCTCATCTCAGAAATATAGACAAATAGAATGATCTATTATTAAACGTCATACATATGGCAACAAAGATGAGGACAACAGTCCGAATAATGTAAATACTGTAAATACTACCTCATCTCAGAAATATAGACAAATAGAATGATCTATTATTAAACGTCGTACAAATGGCAACAAAGGTGAGGACAATAGTCCGAATAATGTAAATACTGTAAATACTACCTCATCTCAGAAATATAGACAAAGAGAATGAGCTATTATTAAACGCCATACAAATGGCAAGAAAGATGAGGACAATAGTCCGAATAATGTAAATACTGTAAATATTACCTCATCTCAGAAATATAGACAAAAATATTTTTTATCATTTTTATTGTTTCAAACGACAACTTTCAAATTGACTGCAATACCACGGATTCAAAATCAACCTGCCCTAAAACAAAAAGAAAAAAATTATGCATACTCTTTCATTTTTTGTAAACCAAAAGTACTATATATTTTCTACTGCATCTAGTTAAATAATAATAATAATAATAATAATAATAATAATAATAATAATAATAATAAACCCTATTGAGTTGTCTCGTCTTTGGCACTAAAAAGACAACTTGATGAGAGGAGTGATCAAGTCTAGTCTATGCCAGTAAACAGGTTAACTGAATGCTGAGATCGATATAAATACTCAGCAAGAATCGATTCTCTAACCTCAAGCGCTCAACGCGTACTGATCTGTGAGTCGTAACGCCGCTCCTGAGTCTTCTTGCTTCGTCTAATAAATTCGATATTGGATTATATCTGACGCTTCGGATTGTATTAATGATTCTCTCCATAGGAGAAACTGGACAATGACATAAGCATTACCATGGGATTTACTGTCCATTAACCTTTGAAATGGATTTATATTGCGTTACGTGAAATCAAATCTTAGATGGAGAAACAATGAGGTAATATTCCAGTCTTAGCTTTAAGTATGAGAGTTTGTATGAATTTATGGGATGATTTATTTGCATTATTTATATTCTTACTGTTGCTTTGTGTGTTATGTCCAAGCTGAATTCACCCTGGTCAGGGTTGAGCCGGTTTTCTCCCCGATAGAGAAAATTTAATTGGGATCTGTTTAAAAGCAGGGTCCCAAGTCCTGCCCTGTTATTTAACCCATAACTGGAGGGAAGGTATGGATTAATACCTTTCCACGATGGAGAAAATTTCATTGGGATTTGTTTAAGGGCAGGGTCCCAAGTCCTTCCCTGTTATTTAACCCATAACTGGAGGGAAGGTATGGATTAATACCTTTCTACGATGGAGAAAATTTCATTGGAATTTGTTTAAGGGCAGGGTCCCAAGTCCTGCCCTGTTATTTAACCCATAACTAGAGGGAAGGGACGGATTAATACCTTTCTACGATGGAGAAAATTTAATTGGGAATTGTTTAAAGGCAGGGTCCCAAGTCCTACCCTGTTATTTAACCCATAACTGTAGGGAAGAGACGGATTAATTCCTTTCCCAAGGATACCTGTGCGGAAGTGAATGCAAGGTGTTCGACTGCTCACCAATGTCTCTTTCTGAGCCGACATCCACTGCACCACAACGCACATCCGTCACTAAACGCTTACAGCACCTGGCATTTCCAAGCGGTCACCCATCTAAGTACTGACCAGGCTAAAAGTTGTTTAACTTCGATGATCGAGCGGGAACCGGTGTATTCAACCTGATATGACCGTTGTGCGTTGAAGTTGAAAAATTTTTCAACTTATCACCCGATGAGAAGCGCAGATCTGAGAAGCACCCAATCGGGTATCTGTTTCACAGTGCATGAGAAGAATCTGTCTGAAGCTGTGTTTGTAGCTGGACTAAAAGAGGAATAATGCTGTGTTCACGTCTTAGCGAGAGGGGGTCTACGTTGAAACGGAATTGTTTTATGCATTTGTTTGTTTTATTTCTTACAGTTAAAAAAATTCCAATAAAACAATCAGATTATTTAGAACAAACATCACATTTATACTAACTGTTTGTTTATCCGTTGTCCCCAGGTTCGTTTCCATATTCACAACGTTCTGGCCGTTGTACCTTCCGACCTTCATCAGGTGATCGGAATTTAGAACTGAACCCTTCATTTCGTTTGAGTTTGAGTTTTTTTTTAACGGCATATCAACACCTCTGTTGGTTATTTAATGCAAAAAAAGGTGGGGCTTTAAGTTTTTTTTAATGTTCGGTTATAGTGAGAAATTTGATTTAGTCAGATTTTAATAATTTTTTTTTGTTTTTTTATTTATCTTTATTTTAAAAACTGAAAATGTCTTCAAGTTTTATATTCAAAAATGTTTTGATGAGAATAATTTTTTTCTTGTTGGTAATATTTTACCTTCAAAAATCTATATTTTTCCATAAAAGTCTATTTTTATGTCTATATTTCTAGAAAAGTCTATTTTTATACTTTCATAATGTTTTGACCCAAGTTTGTGAATTAACTATTTGTCCATAGCTTGAACCCTAACATGTGCTACCACCTCGGGTTTGAGTGGACCTGAGAACAACAGCAATTAAGAGGTGGTTCCATGCTTCTCACAACCTCTCAATCAAAGGCCTTGCTGCCGGATGCAGTTTACCATCATGCCTACAACCACTTCATTTCGTCCATGAATTATTCAAGTTCCTCATGTCATACCTATCCGGATGTTTCAGTATGTTATACCTCTTTAACTAAAGGGTTTAGTTTGAAATGCTATTTATCCAAAGAAGGTCGAAACTTAAAGGGGCCGAAACATCGTGAATACTGCAACGAAGATGAGGACATCAGTCCGAACAATATAAATAAATTAATAATTACAATGCCTAATCTCAGATTTATAGATCAAAATGGTGAATATGGCAAAATAGATGAGGACAAAAGTCAAAAAAATGTCACTCATTTAAGTGCCATATGTGATACACGCTTGAGTGATCATGTCTCGAAAGAGACATGATTGAGCAAAAGATTATCCCGCAGTAGGTTGCCATTACTTTCTGCGGTAGACTGGTTGCTAGCCAATGCTATAGAACCCAATCTGTCCTTTTATTTAACCCATAACTGGTGGAAAAAATACGGATTATTACCTTTTCAAGGTTATTTGCGCGTGAGTGAATGCAGGGAAATAAACTGGGTTTCGAAATCGGCTCCCCGATTGTTCGTTCCGAGCCGATATCTGCTGCCCCACAACGTATATTCGAAAAATATAAATAATGTAAATGATTACAATACCTCATCTCAGATATATAGACAAATGTTAATGTTGAATATGGTAACAAAGATGAGGACAACAGCACAGTTAATGTAAATAATGTAAATAATTACAATACCTCATCTGAGAAATATAGACAAGTATTGAAGGTGAATAGGGCAACAAAGATGAGGATAACAGTCCAAACAATGTAAATATTGTAAACAATTACAATACCTCATCTCAGAAATATAGACAAATATTGATGGTGAATATGTCAACAAAGAAGAGGACAACAGTCCGAACAATGTCAAGAGTGTATATAATTAAAATACCTCATCTGAGAAATATAGACAGACATTGAAGGTGAATATGTCAACAAAGACGAGGACAACAGTCCGAACAATGTAAATAGTGTGTATAATTAGAGTAACTCATCTCAGAAATATAGACACATATTGAAATGTGAAGAGGGCAACAAAGATGAAGATAGCAGTGCGAACAATGTAAATAGTGTAAATAATTAAAATACATAATTTCAGAAATATAGACAAATATTGAAGGGGAATATGGCAACAAAGACAAGGACAACAGTCCGAACAATGTAGATAGTGTAAATAATTACAATCCCTTATCTCAGAATAATAGAAAAAAAACATTTTATACGTTTTAATACTTTATTTCATTTTCTATTATTTTAGGTTCCTCAACCTGACGACAAATGAAATCATGGAGGAACCGACCGGTTTGCTTATCGTGAGAAACCTAGGGATTTTGCTTTTATTTGTAGGCACAACTGGTAACATTCTTTCCCTTATTGTCCTCAGTCGCAAAAATATACGTAAACTGAAAATTTGGATCTACTTGATAATGCTGAGTATTTCGGATCTTACAGTTCTCTTTTTCGGTCTTCTAGAGGTCATTCTGCGCACCTTCAGGGTCTACGTTATCCACAAGAGTTTGCTGATGTGCAGAGTATGGCTTTTCTTCATGATGTTTTCATCCGACTGCTCCTCCTGGTTCACTGTCATCATCACGCTAGAGAGGGCAATTTGCGTGTGTTTCCCAATACGGAGCCATTCTGTATACAACCACTGCTATACTATGCCGTGGATCTTAATTCCTATAATGATCCTGGGGTTACTCAATGCAGCTGATATCTACTTCTGGGAATACAGAAACAGGCGCTGTTATCCACTCCACTACCTACAGACTCTTTTCCACGGAACTCTTTACAGTTACCTGCCGGCCACAATTATCATGGCATGCAATATAGCAATCGCTTACAAACTTTGTCGACGCCCTACGTTGGGACGTGCCCGACCTCAGAGGAATGGGACTATAGGACTTGTCTTGTCCATTAATGTAGTGTTCGTTGTCACAACAATCCCTTTTTCTGTCGTACTTTATTATAAAAATTACGATGTGGAGGAGTCGGGCGCCGGCAGCAGTATGTTGTATGCCAATCTCGTCTCATGCGTAAACAATGCGGTTAATTTTATTCTTTATGTTGCCATGGCGAAGACGTTTCGTCGGGAATTGAAGCTATTGTTTGAAACAAGACCTTACTTTTGTGTTACAATCAACAACGAAACAGCTATCACGGCCTTCTGAGATAAAAAGAATCCCAAAAATATAGAGCTGTATAATTTCGTAAGATTCATGGCATTACATGACCTCCAGCACCTCGTTCATGAGGGCCGGGTTCCAAGAGCCTTAGTGATTGATTTAAAATGCTATGTACAGTAGTTATCATTTATTAGCAGGTGCTGTGTTCTAAAAACTGCACTTACAACCATGGATAGTAACAAAAACTATATATATATATATATATATATAAACTTAAAAGTTTTTATTTATCAATTCGATCGATTTTTATCAATTTAAACGTTTCATAAATATGAATATTATGCATAAAACCTATATATATATATATATATATAAATATATATATATAAATATATATATATATATGGTCATCCGCAGACAGATCTGTTTCGCTGTTTCACAGCTGATCAGTACGGTTAGACAGCCGATTGCTTTTTACCCAGGATTGAAACCCGACCGAATTGGCGTCAGTCGGTGATTCTACTTCTGAGCTATGGGCGTTCGGTAGAAGAAGGCAGACTTTTAGCGTGTATATTATCATTATTGATTTAATTTAATTACTCAGTTTCTGGTCATAATAAGATTAGACCAGTGCACATTCCTATTAAAAAGTGTTCAATACAATGATATTGTAGGACTTTTGAATTATTTTTCATTGTAAACGAGTTATTACGCGACCTAGGTTTCTACCATGAATGGTGTCTTCAGGCAATTTGCAGTAACTGATTTTACCGTTACGGCAGAAACCTAGTTCGCGTAATAATTCGTTTACAAATGGAATATATATATATATTGTGTGTATTTTGGCAGCATTTTTTCATTAATGCAGGTTTCATTGAATAATATAGACAAGTTTTGTCTATTAATTTTGTGTAGGATCCGTTCATACCGTCTGATATACTTGATGGTGATGTCGTTGAAAGACAACAAAAAATCACAGTAATTGTTGATTTTTTTATCGGGTCTAAGCTTTCGGCTCACATAAGCCATCATCAAAGAATAAATATTAACACACAGTAAACATAGAACATTTAAGTTATTAACAATAAAGAGAATTAAATTGAAAATATAAGTCCATCCCTACCGTGGCGGATGGCCGAAGACAGTGACAAAATAGTGGCGTTGTGATTCCTTATCTGATTACAGGCATTTGATTTAATACAATATAAAAAATATAAAACTACTAATTTAAATATTCGTAATAATGCTCCCCACCAACTGATGTGTTACGTGAAACCAACATTATATATCAATTCAAATATCCCTTGGGAGAATGTATCTCAGACAAAAAAAACCATATATATATATATATATATATATATATATATATATATATATATGTGTGTGTGTGTGTGTGTGTGTGTGTGTGTGTGTGTTAGATTTACGACAACTACATTATCAAGACGTCTTACGTTAAACATGTGTGACCATTTCTAGACGTCTACGACAGCATTCCTGTCTACATTCACAATATAAAAGATAATGATTGATAACACAACTATACTACAATACGTAAACAACAAAAGCAAAGTACAGTTCCTCGAAGCAGTACTCATTAAAGAAAACTTAAGCCGTCAATTAATAGAATCAGCTATGAATACTGTAATAATGTCCTAAAATGTTTGTAAAAAGAACTCTTTTCATGCTTTAACACGTGCATTACAATGACACTACAACATATAAAACAATTCCAATTTGGATAATTTTCACGTTCTAATGAACGCTAAGCAATTTGTCAACTGTTATATTTGAAGCAAGAAGAAAATTTACCGTAATTTTTAGCAACTCAGTTTTACGGTTATTTTTGTTACCACAACTCCCAAGATGATCTCGGAAGGAGATTGAAAGTACTTGGGAACATATAGAAATGAATAATAAAATCATCTGTTAACGTTACAGCTCATTTCTTACATTTTTCAATTATAATATGCAAAAGATTATCCGTGAGTATTTCGGCAGTTATTATATTTTTAAAGATGTTTCATTAAGAAAGATTTTATTAATTTTTGATTAAACTTTTCCAATATTGCTCCATGTCTCGTCTTTGCTGGAGATAAGGAATTCCAAGTGCTTTCAGTCACTTCACTGGACATTTTCAAGGATAGTATTTTTTCGATGTTGTTATTTTGTCTTCATATACATGAGCTACGCCAAATAAAATAAAATAAAAATAAACTCCCATTCTTGGATGTTCTCGTTGAGTCTAATAATAATACTTTCACTACTTTACTATATAAAAACACAACTAAACACTATTTTCACCTTAATTTTACTAGTCACTGTCCAATTAAATACAAAGTTGGTGTTATTAAAAATTTCCACATCAGACCGTACGAGAATTCATCCCCTTGCTTACTTCTTTTCAAGAACGTTGCCTAAGAAGTTAAATGCAAATGAGCGTGAAGTCCACCGAACAATCAGTTTAATGAGCCACATTACAAAACTAATCGTCCGAATCCTGATAAATAGAGCGAGAAGCTGAATCAAGCCAGAGATAAATCTACCATGCGCCCGTGCATTGAATACTGCTGCCATATCTGGTCGGGTGCCCCTGCTATTCTCCTCGGGCTTCTTGACAAGGTACAGTGGAGGGTCTGTAATGTGATAGATACCGACTTGGCAGACCGCCTGCAGTCTCTCTCCCACCGGCGCGACGTGGCTTCCCTGTGTCTCTTCTATAAATACTTTTACGGCTTCTGCTCCGATGAACTTAGATCACTGGATTAGCAACTAGACCCCACCCTTTTACAGTGAAACCGATAAAATGCAACCGCAACTTCTACTCCAATAGTTTCTTTCCTCGCACTTCCCGACTGTGGAATTCTCTTCCACACGACTGCTTCCCCGACGGATAAAATCTCCAGAAGTTTAGATGTAAGGTCAACAGACACCTCCTAACACACTAACCTGCTCCCATTCTATCTAACACTCTTCCCATCTGCCCAATCCTCATCCTCTCTATCCTTACTCATCTGTCACCTTCTTCCAGACATTCCCTATGTCTCACCACTCCTTCTCTTTACCTTCCCCTATGTAGCCCCATGCACAATAGTGGCAGTGGAATGCCTTGCTTGGGGTGAGATGATTAAAAAAAAAGAAGGTAGGACAAGAATTGTGCGGGTTTGTCAGACACTAGAACAAGGAACACCATATTTATGATTAGGATGCTCTCCGAAAGGGCAATACAAATGAATAAATCTTGTACCTATGATTTATCGATTATGCAAAGGTGTTCGACAAGATACGCCACAAGGAATTGATGGAGATGCTCAATAGCCTCGACATATTTGGGAAAACATAAGAGTAATTAAGAATCTCTACTGGCAGCAATCTGCCTGCATACGGACAGGTAACGCATTCAGCAGATATACAAAGATACAAATGGGTGTAAGACAAGGATGTGTCTTTTCACCGGATCCAATCAACTTGTACAGCGAAACTATTCTTAGGACCCTAGATGTTGTGCTAGGATTCGTCATCGAAGGCTACAATTTAAACAACCTAAGGTACACAGATGATACAGTACTGATAGCAGACACGGAAAGGAAACTA
>JBBBDQ010000591.1:4145000-4175000 GCA_037127315.1 Ascarosepion bandense | reverse complement strand
AGATTATCATCTTCCGCATCTGTAGCACTGCTTAGCCATGCTTTTATTGCATGTGGTGTTCATTCTTCTATCTATATATCATGACCACATAATATTATCGCTAATATTCGTCTCTACAATATTATATTTGGTCAGGGGTTTCTGCACTAGATCACAAGATTCTAGATAAAAATCCGAAGAATAACTTTTCCCACAATCGGTCCTGACCAGGCATCTCATCTTTAGACGCTTTCGCACCGAAGTCATCTAGCTTCTCTTTGTCGTTTCTCCAAATATTTTTATGCTAACTACTCTGACGGGATTAGTTTTCTGGTGCTCCGACTACATGAATTAAAGTTTGCTAAATAGATAGTGTCACAATTCCTCTCATAATAGCGTAAAAATAGAAAAACAATCGCCTCTTCTACTACAACAGTTTCTTTTCTTGCACTTCGCGCCTGTGAAACTCCCTTTCGTTTACTTCCTTCTCTGAAACGTGCAGCATTCAAAACTTTAAGTGCAATGTCAACTATCATTTTCTATATTTTTGCATCCCAATAATCTTGTATCATTTCCTAAAACCTCCCCCAAAATCGCCATTCTATTTCAGTTTCAATCCCTGTAGTCCCCTGCGTTCTAGTGGCATTCCCGTTCATCTTTTGTCCTTTACTCTGTCCTCCCTACTCTCAGTCTTCTCTTTCAATTTCATTCCGTGTCACCCCAGCGTTCTAGTGGCATTCCCGTTCATCTTTTGTCCTTTACTCTGTCCTCCCTACTCTCAGTCTTCTCTTTCAATTTCACTCCGTGTCACCCCCCGCGTTCTAGTGGCATTCCCGTTCATCTTTTGTCTTTTCCTCTGTCCTCCCTACTCTCAGTCTTCTCTTTCACTTTCACTCCGTGTCACCCCCAGCGTTCTAGTGGCATTCCTCTTCATCTTTTGTCCTTTCCTCTGTCCTCCCTACTCTCAGTCTTCTCTTTCACTTTCACTCCCTGTCACCCCCCTGCGTTCTCGTGGCATTCCCGTTTATCTTTTGTCCTTTCTTCTATCCTCCCCATTCCCAGTTTTCTCTTTCACTTTCACTCCCTGTCACCCCCTGCGTACTAGTCGCATTCCCGTTCATCTTTTGTCCTTTCCTCTATCCTCCCTATTCTTAATTTTGTCTTTCACTTTCACTCCGTCACTACCTGCGTATCAGTGGCCTTCCCATTCTTCGATTGACTTTTTGTCAATCCACTTCATTCTCGATTTTATTTTTTATTTTCACTCCCTGTCACCCCCTGTTACTAGTGGCATTCCCTTTCATCTTTTGTCCTTTTGTCAATCCACCCCATTCTCAGTGCTTCTCTTTCACTTTCACTCCATTTCAGATCGTGTGTATTAGTGGCATTACTGTTCATCTGTTTCTCTTTCGTTTATTCTCTCTAGTCTCAGTTTTCTTTTTCACTGTCATTCCCTGTAACTCTGTATGTATTAGTGGTATTACCGCCTTGCCTGGGGTGAAATGACTACAAAAACTTAATCACTTTTATAAAATACTTTTTCTCTGTGTAAATCTTTCCGGCCCTTTCTTTGAGTTATTCAAAGTAATCTTTCTTTTACCATTTATTTCATTCTTAATTTGTGTTTCAACGATGTTTTTCAGTTCCAACAACGGAATGATTAACAGGTAATGACACGAAAATCTAATTTGTTTGGCATGCTAATTCAAACTCTGTCTCCTGCGGTTCTTCTTGTTTTCCAATTGGCTTGATTGGATTTTTTGACAAATAAAAATAAACTAACTTCGAGATATGCATTACATATCTGTTTCATTGATTACCTTCATAAGATGCAGATCAGAAACTTGGCGACACACAGTCTTCCAAGCATTTGCCTTTGTTGAGAAAAAGACGCTGCAGCCCTCTTGATGTGGAGAAGTAGAGTCGTAAAGTTCAACTTTGTAATTTATTTATATAATCTGCCAGCACCGCGACACTTGATACCTGATTCATAATGCTCTCATTAGCCATCAATGGAAATGTATAAAACGTTGAACGACTTCTTGAACAGTCGTTTGTCAACATCTAGTTTAATTGATCTTGTTTTCATGGACTAAACATCTAATAATCTGATCTCTAACGGATCAATAACTGCATGATAATCACTTTATTAGGGGATGAATCATTGTCAGCAATGTTAGCAATATTATCTTGAATTTTAATGAGATGAAGTATTGTCAGTCTTTATTAATATTTGACCAGTGTTTGATTTATTTTAAATCTAATAGATTTTCATTAAAACTTTTTATCGTCGCAATGTTAGTAATATTATCTAGATTTTTGTCCAGATGAAGCATTATCAGCCAGTAATATATATTCACTCCTATTTGATTTATTTTCATTTGATTTGATTTTTATTTTAACCATTTATCGTTGTAATTTGAACAAGATTATCTTCAGTATTGATTAGCTGAAGCATTATCAGACATTATTAAATCTTCACTAATATCTGATTTATTTTCATTTCATTTGATTTTTATTTAACTATTTATCGTCGCAATTTTAGCAATATTATATTCAGTATTAATTAGATGAAGCATTATCAGACATTATTAAATTTTCACACGTATTTGATTTATTTTCATGTCATTTTATTTTTATTTAACAATTTATCGCCGCAATTTTAGCAATATTATCTTCAGTATTGTTTAGATGACGCATTATCAGACATTATCAAATTTTTACTAATATTTGATATTTTTCATGTCATTTGATTTTTATTTAACTATTTATCGTCGCAATTTTAGCAATATTATCTTCAGTATTAATTAGATGAAGCATTATCAGACATTATTAAATTTTCACACGTATT
Source organism: Ascarosepion bandense (assembly GCA_037127315.1). Taxonomy (NCBI): domain Eukaryota; kingdom Metazoa; phylum Mollusca; class Cephalopoda; order Sepiida; family Sepiidae; genus Ascarosepion; species Ascarosepion bandense. The sequence continues at coordinate 4,172,170 of JBBBDQ010000591.1, read as the reverse complement.
TGATTTATTTTCATGTAATTTTATTTTTATTTAACAATTTATCGTCGCAATTTTAGCAATATTATCTTCAGTATTAATTAGATGAAGCATTTTCAGCCAGTATTTTTTACTAGGTATTGATTTATTTGAATTTCATTTCCTTTTCATTGTAACTATCGTCGCAATGCTAGCAATAATATCTTGATTTTAGAATAAATGAAGCATTCTCGAATTCTTAAATTTTGATTAGTATTTGTTGAATTTAATTTTAATTTTCATTGTAACTCTTTAGATTAGATGCTGCCATTATTAATTGTTGACTAACATTTCTTTAATTTCAAATTCTAATTACTTTTCAATGTAACAAGTCATCGTAAAAATTAATTGTAATAATATCGTTAAAATCTTAGAAAAAGCTTTATCAAACTTTATTAATTTTGACTTGTATTTTTCGTGTTAATTTCATATATTTTCATGATTTCCGACCGTATCACGTTGAAACTCAAGTTCTCGCCAAATCAGCTGACTTAAGATTGGTCAATACCTCGAATAGTGACCTGTTTCTGTAAACTTGGATGCGTGTGAGATGCATAGTCAGTCAGTTAAGTGTCATACGTGATACACGCTTGGGCGATCATGTCTCGAAAGAGACATGACTGACTAGGCAGAAGATTATCCCGCAGTCGGATTCCATTACTTTCTGCGGCAGAATGGTTACTAGCCAAGGCTATAGAACCCAATCTGTCCTCTTATTTGACTCATAGTTAGCGGGGGAAGAGAATTTTATCTTATCAAGTAGTAATTAGTGGGGGATCAGTTTATTACTTCATAGCAACAGAAAACTGATCCCCCACTTTATGCCCAGTAGAAGCCTTAATCATGTTTGCAACTATTATATTCAGTCAGTCAGTTAAGTGCCATACGTGATACACGTTTGAGCGGTCATGTCTCGAAAGAGACATGACTGACTTGGCAGAAGGTTATGCAGTCGGATTCCATTACTTTCTGCGGTAGAATCGTTGCCTGCAAAAGCTATAGAACCCAATTTGTACTGTTATTTAACCCATAACTGGAGAAAAGAGGCGTATTAATACCTTTCCCAAGTGTATTTCTGCGTAAGTGAATACAAGAAATTCAACTGGAATTCGAACTCGGCTCCCCGATTTGTCGTTCCGAGTCGATATCCACTGCACCACAACCCACATAAGAAGCATGAGAGATCGGAATTTGAAATTAGTAGAGTCGGGTTTGTAATTTTCATTTAGCTACAAACACCGTTGACAAAATCATGAGTTTAACTCTTCTTCGACCAGGTAGAGTTTAATTAGTCGGACTTGGAATAAATCATTTGAATGCGCGTTTTGGTACAATGAGCATCGGCTCGGAATGAGAAATCAGTTGAATTCGTTCGGAATGGGACTACTGGGCCCGGCCGTTTGGGCCCGGCCGTTTGGGCCCGGCCGTTTGGGCCCGGCCGTTTGGGTGCCGGTAAACAATTGGACCCGGCCGTTAGAGCGCAAGCTGATTTGGCGCTAACCGGGTGTTTTAAGTTTGAATTTGAGTTTCGTTTAATGGCATATCAACCATTGTGAGTTATTTAATGCCAAAAATGTGAGGTGTCAAGGCTTTTTTTTTTAATCACTGAAAATCTTTTATTCTCTTCAAAGTTTATGCTAAATGATGGACATTTCTTGGTAGTTCTTTTAATGGCGAGTAAAGTAACTATAAGCATGGAAAATACGGTTGCATTTAGTTATTTCAACACTAAAATGGGCAGAACTAATTGCTTACTTTATTGTGCGCTTCAGTTCACGAAATCGAGATACTAAAATGGTGAACTTATTAAAACAACTACAATATAGAAAAGACATAAGGAAACCACTTCATGGCGGTTTGGAAAGAGATTGCAGTCGAAATGCTAGGCCAGGAGATATTAGATTACAGTAAACTTATTTACATGCGCTTTTTATATTGAATTTTAGTTGGATTTATTGCATTCACTTACGCGGAATTACAGCTGGTTTTAATCAGTCGTTTATCTCCAGCTACGGGTTAAATAACAGAACAGATTGGATCCTATAGCCTTGGATGACAATCAGTCAATCGCAGAAAGTAATGGTAACTTTCTTCAGAAAAATCTTCAGAAAAATCTCTTCAGAGACATGATCATCCAATCGTGTATCACGTAGATCACTTAACTGACTGACTTTTTAAATAATCGTTCTGCCACAATCAAAGCAGTACTGCCACTGGTAAGGAGAGGGTGAAACGTTACAGAAGATGAGAGTGAAGAGAAAAAGGAACCGGCTACGGAGATGTCAGAATGGGTAAGAGTGTGAGTGAGTGAGTTTTGTTTAACGGCATATTAACCTCTGTGTGTTATTTAATGCCAAAAAGGTAGAGTCTTAAGTTTTTTTTAATCTTATAATAGTTATAATAGGTTATAGTGAGAAGATTGATTTAATCAGATTTTAATGAAGACGTTTTTGTTTTTATTTTTTTTTTAGAGATACATATATATGAAGTCTAAATAAAAATAAAATATTATATATAATATTTAATATATACAGGGTGAGGTGTAAATCCCGCAACATTAGTATAATTTATTAAGATAAACTTACACACATTTAAAATGTTATTTACAAGTGATTTAGTTGTTATAGGTGTTGTTTCCTCATTCTTTTTGAGTTGAGTGTGAGCTTGAGTTTTGTTTAACAGCATATCAACCTCTGTGGGTTATTTAATGCCAAAAAGATGGGCTTTTAAGGTGTTTTAATGTTCGGTTATAGTGAAAAGATTGATTTAGTCAGATTTTAATTAAAATTTTTGTTTTTATCCTTTTTTATTTTAGAAAACTGAAAATGTCTTCTAGTTTTGTATTAAAAATGTTTTGCTGAAATTTTATTTTCTTCAAAAATGTGTTATAATTTATGATATTAATTTATCTTCAATATGTATTATTGGTAATATTTCTTATTCAAAAATATATATATATATTTTGTAAAAGTCTATTTTTATCTATATATTTCCTAAAAATTGTTTTTTAAACTTTCATAGCGATTTAACCCCAGTTTGAGGGTTAACTATTAGCTGGGACTTTAACAGGTGCTACTCCCACTGGGACAGGGTGGACCTGGGAATAACAGCAATTAAGAGGTGGTTCCATGTTCCTCACAGCTTCCCAATCAGAGGCCTTACTGCCAGATGTAGTTTACCGTCATACCCACGACCACCGAGCGTTTTAACATTAGGAAAGATTTGCTTATAAATTCAAAACCATTCAATAAATTCAGATTTACTAGCACTAGCGATATTATTTTACTTAAACTTGGGTAATATAATAATATAATTCCCATCTAATATAATATAATATAATAATATAATTCCATCTAATATAATATAATAATATAATTCTCTATTATTAATATAATATAATAATATAATTCCCATCTAATATAATATAATATAATAATATAATTCCCATCTAATATAAAAATAATATAATAATATAATTCCCATCTAATATAATATAATATAATAATATAATTCCCATCTAATATAAAATAATATAATAATATAATTCCTTCTAATATAATATAATAATAATATAATTATAATAATATAATATAATATAATAATATAATTCCCATCTAATATAATATAATAATATAATTCTATTAATATAATATAATATAATATAATAATATAATTACATCTAATATAATATAATATAATAATATAATTCCCATCTAATATAATATAATATAATAATATAATTCCCATCTAATATAATATAATATAATAATATAATTCCCATCTAATATAATATAATATAATAATATAATTCCCATCTAATATAATATAATAATATAATTCTCATCTAATATAATATAATATAATAATATAATTCCATATAATATAAAATAATATAATAATATAATTCCATCTAATATAATATAATATAATAATAATATAATTCCCATCTAATATAATATAATATAATAATATAATTCCCATCTAATCTAATATAATATAATAATATAATTCCCATCTAATATAATATAATATAATAATATAATTCCCATCTAATCTAATATAATATAATAATATAATTCCCATCTAATATAATATAATATAATAATATAATTCCCATCTAATATAATATAATATAATAATATAATTCCATCTATTATAATATAATAATATAATTAATAATATAATATAATATAATAATATAATTCCCATCTAATATAATAAAATAATATAATTCCCATCTAATATAATATAATATAATAATATAATTCCCATCTAATCTAATATAATATAATAATATAATTATAATAATATAATATAATATAATAATATAATTCCCATCTAATATAATATAATATAATAATATAAATTACATCTAATATAATATAATATAATAATATAATTCCAATCTAATATAATATAATATAATAATATAATTCCATCTAATATAATATAATATAATAATATAATTCCATCTATTATAATATAATGATAAATTCATCTAATATAATATAATATAATATAATATAATAATATAATTCATCTAATATAATATAATTTAATAATATAATTCCCGTAATATAATATAATAACATAATTCCCATCTAATATAATATAATAATATAATTCCCATCTAATATAATATAATATAATAATATAATTCCATCTAATATAATATAATATAATAATATAATTCCAATATAATATGATATAATATAATAATATAATTCCCATCTAATATAATATAATAATCTAATTCCCATCTAATATAATATAATATAATATAATATAATAATATAATTCCCATCTAATATAATATAATTTAATAATATAATTCCCATCTAATATAATATAATATAATATAATAATATAATTCCCATCTAAAATAATATAATATAATAATATAATTCCCATCTAATATAATATAATATAATAATATAATTCCCATCTAATATAATATAATGTAATAATATAATAATTATATTATATAATATAATAATATAAGAATATACTTCCCATCTAATATAATATAATATAATAATTATATTATATAATATAATAATATAATAATATAATAATTATAGTATATAATATAACAATATAATAATATAATTCCCATCTAATATAATATAATAATATAATAATTATCTTATATAATATAATAATATAAGAATATAATTCCCATCTAATATAATATAATATAATAATATAATAATTATATTATATAATTTAATAATATAATAATATAATAATTATATTATATAATATAATAATATAAGAATATAATAATTATATTATATAATATAATAATATAATTCCCATCTAATCTAATATAATATAATATAATATAATATAATATAATATAATATAATATAATAATATAATAATTATATTATATAATATAATAATATAAGAATATAATAATATAATAATTATATTATATAATATAATAATATAATAATTATATTATATAATATAATAATATAATAATTATATTATATAATATAATAATCATTTTTTTTTTAATCATTTCACCCCGAGCAAGGCAGAAACGCCACTGATGTGCAGGGGGTTACATAAATGTAGAAAGATTAATTAGAAAAGAGTGAGGAGTACAAGCTAGTTAGAAAGGAACAATAGAAAGCTGAGAAAGCAGGTGCAATGACAGATACATGGGTGGAGAGAACGTGAAGATTATACAGGGGAGGGGAGAGAGCTAGAGTCCAGTGGTTAGTAGGTGAGTATTAACTTTGCTTTTAAATTTCTGGAGGTCGTAGCCGTCAGGAAAGCAAGAATACAGGAGTGAGTTCCACAGGCGGGAAGTGCGAGAGAGGAAGCTGCAGGAGTAGAATTGTCGTCTGCGTTTGGCTAACCTGACTGTGAATGGGTGGGACCCAGTTGCCAGTCTGGTTGCACGGGTAAACACCTGTTGAGGAGGCATCAGTGACTTAAGCTCATCCGAGGCTTGTATAGATGATCGTTGATAGATCTTAAGAGTATCGTAACGATGTTTCCTGGAGTGGCAATGACATCTGATGTTTAACGGGAGCTTGGTAACGGGTATTGATTGGCTTGTATGAGATTTGCGAGTATTAGATCTTAAAAACAAGTTTTAAAACTTTTGTTTAAAAACTAAAAACAAACTCATGAAAATGTAAAAACATGCACTAAAAACCGTACAGTTTTATTTAGTTGACTTATTAATTATGAGCAAGGCTTCTCAAGTTCCACAACAAGACTTCTCAAGTTCCACAGCAAGGCTTCTCAAGTTCCATGTTTTTTAAATCTAAGAACAGTTTCATGTATTTTTCTGTCTGCATCTCTAAACATTTTTAGTTTTTGTGATGGTTCTTAAGATTTATAAATAAAACTAGCATCATAGCCCGGCGTTGCCCGTGCAACTCAGCTGACTACCGCAGCTTTAACAGTCAGACGCTCTAATCGAGCTCGTTTTTTAGGAGGCATGTGAAAAAATCTACAAAAACTGAGCACACCTAGTGTGAGTACCTGTTACTTTAATCAAAGATGGCTGCTAAATTACTTGAAACACAATGTTTACAATAATCACACAAACATCAAATCTTGTAATGCAATAATGTTTACAATATTTAATGGATAAATTCCTTTAAAACACGGTTATATAAAAAATAATTATATAAAAATTGTTGTTTCAAAATTGTTCAAAAATTCCAATAAAACATCTCTTTTCTTTTGTTTTGGGTAAACGTGATTTGATGTTTTGTGTGACATTGTAAACAACATTGCGTTTTTTTTTTGTTTCGAAATTACGGTGGAAATATTTACATCTTTTGTTGACTTAATGAATTTAACATAAAAATAAGAATTATTTATTTTGTTTTACTGCAATTAGAAATATAAAAAAATATTACGCTCTGAGCTCTGAAATTTTCGAAGAATATTTAAAAATGTAGACATTTAATTTTAGAAGAAAAAGTTACATCAAAACCACACGAATTACAGACAGTTGATTTCCTGCATGAAATATTTAGCGAAAAAAGAAAGCTAAATTTTTTTAAATTTTATTTTCTGAAGTATGAAATATTAAATCTGGACCAAAAATAAAAGACTTAAATAATTAAATTAACCATTGGCACTTTTTTACATATTTTGTTTTTGTTTGAAAAAACACATATTTTTTTAATAAAAAATATTTTAGTCACGTTTGGCACGTGTGATTTGATTTCTGTGACGTAATTTAACAAACATCTTAGATCTTAGATGTTTTACGGAGCAAATGTAAACAGTGGGCTCGAGTGGCCAAATTGTGCGAAAGGGAAAATTGCCGAACTTAAACTCGAAAAGTATGTGTCGACCTCTCTTCCCTGTAGATATGTGTCTCTAGAAAGTTTGAATGGCGTAGCTTAAAAAATGTAGGCGTGCATAGGGAACAGTCACACACAAACTCACAGATTGCCTTTTATATATATAGATAAGATTTATAAATTAGAAATATTGTTTTGGCGCCAGAGCAGCCATTGCCCAATAAGCAGGCGCCAAATCAGCTGTAGCTAAATGGCCACACCCAAACGGCCGCGCCAAAATTCGCTATTCGAATTCGTTGCATTCACTACTACGCAAAAAATCCATTGGAAAAGATATTAATCCATCTATTCTCCATTCATTTTTTAAAATCATTTCACCCCAAGCTAGGCGTGAACGCCACTGATGTGCAGGGGATTACATAATAGAGTTGAAGTATGAGGTAGAAGGAGAGTGAAGAGAAAGACAAACCAGCTACAGGGGGTGAAAGAGAAAGGGCAAAAGAGAAGGATGTGAACACAAGAGTGAAGATAGTTGCGATGGTAGAGAGAAAGGAAAAGAACAAGATACACAGTGATGTAGAAAGTGCTGGATTTAAGTGGATATGATATGGGAATTGACTTTGCATTTAAATTCCTGGAGGTTGCAGCCGTTAGAAAAGCAAGTAAATGGAAGGGAGTTCCACAGGCGGGTAGCGCGAGAAAAGGAGCTGATGGAGTAGAATGGTAGTCTGCATTTGGTTGATCTGACTGTAAAAGGGTGAGACCTTGTTGCCAGTCTGGTTGCACGAATAAATTCTTGTGACGAGGGAATCAGGGATCTAAATTCGTCAGAGTAAAAGCGTAAAAGCCATGAAAATATTTGTATAAGAGACAGAGGGAAGCCACATACCGCCGGTGAGAAAGTGACTGGTGTCGAACTACCACGTCGAGACCAATCCCATTACTGATTCACTTTGAAGCCTGTCGAGAACACTGAGATGAACAGCAGGGACGTCTGACTAGATATGACAAAAGTATAGAGTAGAAAAGGCTGTTACATGTAACTATTTCAACAGTAACAGTAAAAGGGTGGGACCTAAATGCCAAACTAGTCTGTTAGTCAGTTAATTGTCATACGTGATATACGCTTTGGGAGATCATGTCTCGAAAGAGACATGACTGACTGGGTAGAAGTAGTAGGTTGCCATTGATTTCTGCGGTAGACTGGTTGCCAGGCAAGGTTATATAACCCAATCTCTTCTGTTATTTTTTTTTTTATAAGCGTTTCACTCCGAGCAAGGCATGTCACTGCCACTACTGCGCAGGGGACTACGTAGAGTGGAGAAAGGCTGATTAAATATAGGAAATGTCAGAGGGTGGGTGATAGGCGGGTAAGGATACTGAGAATGAGGGTTGGGTAGATGAGAGTGTTCTGAGAATAGTTGGGAGTTAGTGTGATAGGAGGTGTTTATTGACCCTACATTTAAACACCTGGAGATTGTAACTGTCGGGAAAGCAGAGTTGTGGAAGGGGGTTCCACAGGCGGGAAGCGCGAGAAAAGAAGCTGTTGGAGTAGAAATTACGGTTACATCTTATTTGTTTAACTGTAAAAGGGTGGGACCTAGTTGCTAATCTAGTATCTCGTGTAAATTCGTGCTTAGGCGGCACCAGTGATCTAAGCTCATCGGAGCAGAAGCCATGAAAGTACTTGTAGAAGAGGCGCAGGGAAGCCACATCACGCCGGTGAGAGAGCGGCTGCAGCCGGTCTGCCAAGTCAGTATCAACCACGTTACAGATCCTCCTTTGTATTTTGTCAAGAAGCCAAGGAGAGCAGCAGGGGCACCCGACCAGATATGGCAGCAATATTCAATACACGGGCGTTAATACCTTTACCAAGGGTATCTGTGCGCAAGTGAATGCCATGAATTTAACTGGAATTCGAACTCGACTCCCTGATTTGTCGTCCAGAGTCGATATCCACTGTACCACATCTCACATCCGATCGCCGATCACAAGTCTTAAATGCATGGGATGTCGAGGTTGAATTTCTGTTGATCAAATGGCGGAAAAGTAAACCGGAGGTGTTCGTGATGAACGGAGGAAAATACTGGATAAAAGGTTTGGAGACTCTTTAAGAGTGTATTGTCTTTTTTTAATTATTTCACCCCAAGCAATGCGAGAACGCCACTGATGTGCAAGGGGCTACCTAAGAGAGTTAAAGTTTTAGGCAGGAGGAGAGTGAAGACAAAGGTGAACCAATGGCAACCTACTGCGGGATAACCATTCATGTCTTTTTAGAGACATGATCGCCCAAAGCGTGTAGCACATAACTGGCGATCTGAGCAGAAGCACAACGACCATGGAAACCAAAGTTATGCGACGCAACTTTTTTTTCAGTCATACAGAGAATTACTTAAAGTAGACATGTTGTCTATCTCCCAGTTAACTAGAGAAAATTATACAAAATAATACTCGCCGGACTTAGGTTTGCCCGAGTTCCAATTCATGGCATCAAAATTGAACATGGGAAATTCTTGCTTGAAATATTCAAAACACAATTCAACAAAAACGTAGCCTTCTTCATCATACCATTCAAAATGAACCAAGTGATAGTTTTACGTTTTGATAAATTACGTGATTTGATAATGAAGGATTCTCATTCTATAAAAATAAATTTTACGGGAGATAGAATAATGAAAGTGGTATCAAAATGAAGTCGATATATTCTATTCAAAATTACGGTTCATTGATAAAATACTTAAAGCCGGGAGAATACAGAAATAGGTTTAGAAATAAAGTCAAATAATTTATATTTAAATTTACGAGGGCAGATTGATAAATAAGGTTTTTAATTCAATAAAAAGACCTAGGCAATAAAAAATAAAACCGGTTTCAAAATAAAGCGAATTTATTTCTATTTAAATTTACGTGGGCAGATTGATAAATAAGGTTTTTTAATCCGATAGAAAGACCTAGAACAGAAAAAAAATGAAACCCGTTTCAAAATAAAATATATTAATTTCTATTTAAATTTACGTGGGCAGATTGATAAGTAATGTTTCTATTCCGATAAAATGACCTAGACCAGAAAATAAAAAGGAAACCCATTTCAAAATAAAATATATTTTATTTCTATTGAAATTTACGTCGGCAGATTGATAAATCAGGTTTTTTAATCCGATAAAATGTCCTAGACCAGAAAAAAAAGAAACCCATTTCAAAATAAAATATATTGATTTCTATTTAAATTTACGTGGGCAGATTGATAAATCAGGTTTTTAATCCGATAAAATGACCTAGACCAGAAAAAAAAAAGAAACCCATTTCAAAATAAAATATATTAATTTCTATTTAAATTTACGTGGGCAGATTGATAAATAAAGTTTTTTAATCCGATAAAATGACCTAGACCAGAAAAAAAATGAAACCCGTTTCAAAATAAAATATATTAATTTCTATTTAAATTTACGTGGGCAGATTGATAAATAAAGTTTTTTAATCCGATAGAAAGACCTAGAACAGAAAAAAAATGAAACTATATATATATATATATATATATATATATATATATATATATTATAAGTTATATCTTAGAACATGTACAGAATATATATATATATATATATATATATATATATATATATATATGCATAGGGCGATTGAAAAGTAACGTCTTATTTTAAGATATACATAATTTATTTATTAAATTTAATTTTTACAAGAAATTTATAGCAGCTACGAAGAAATCTACTGATATCAGGGAACCCTTGTACGTATGATAATATGCAAATACCAGAAATATGGTACTTGTTCGTAACTGAAATAGTGTGCTATACATAAAGAAAAACAAATTCCATTACCTGTATATCAACAAAAAAAATATCATAAAGAAGGCACTAATATTCAGGTCGAAGTAAATATTTCTATAATATTTGTTATTTCAACGAAACAAGCAGCCCAATCCACTGCTCTATTTGTTTCCAACGAAACTTTTCTGTCTCTTAATACTTTACTCAACTTCTGGCATGTACCTTTTGTCATACTGCTGCAGTAATCGGCCTGATTTAGCTCTTATAAGGACTTGTGCCTATGTTTTATTGATTATGCGAAAGCATTCGACAAAATACGCCACAAAGAATTGATGGAGATGCTCAGCAGCCTCAACGTTTTGGGGAAAGACATCAGAGTAATTAAGAATCTCTACTGTCAGCAAACTGCCTGCATACGGACAGGCAAGGAGATCAGCAGATTTACAAAGATAGAAAGGGGCGTAAGACAAGGATGTGTCTTTTCACCGGATCTATTTAACTTGTACAGCAAGAATATTTTGAGAACTCTAAATGTTAAGCCAGTATTTGTCATCGGATGCCACAATTTGAACAACAAGATACGCAGACGATACAGTGCTGATTTCAGACAAGGAAAGAAAACTACAAAACCTCCTACAGGAGGTAGCTGAAGACAGTGACAAGAAAGGACTACAAATAAACTGTAAGAAAACTGAATGCATGGTGGGGGATACTAGAATCAAGCAAGTTAAAAAAAAAAAATACCTAGGAAGTGTTCTAACAGGAGATGGAATGTGCGACACAGAGATCCGAAGGCGAATTGGCATGGCGAAGGACACGTTGCAGAAGCTGAGTAAAGTACTAAGATATAGGAAACTTTCATTAGAAACAAAGAAGAGAGTACTAGATTGCTATGTGATGTCAGTTCTTCAATATGGCACTGAACGTTGGGAAATATCATGGAAGATGAAGGAAAAACTTGAAGCAGCGGAAATGTGATTCTACAGAAGGATGCTGCGATTATCATGGACCGAACATGTAAGCAATGTTTTCGGAAAGAATGGTAACGAAAATGAAATTAATATTGAGCATCAAGAAGAGACAACTGAAGTTCCTGGGACATACAATGAGGAAGGAGGGCTTGAAAAACCTGATACTAACAGGCCAGATAGAAGGAAAAAGAGACAGTGGAAAGCAGCGAATAATGTATTTAAAGGGTCTGAGCAGGTGGATGACAAATCGGGGGTTCCGTGGTGTAGCATTAGAAAGCGGGCTAAGCGCTACCAGGGATAGGGAGACATGGAAAGCCATGATCGCCTACGACCTGAAAGGACAGGGCACGTAGAAGAAGAGAAAGAATAGAGGATTCTACAAAGACCTTGCAAATTAGCCCAACAGTTTTCCATATCATGTGAGCAGTTATATGGAAACCAAAAACAAAAAAATTAAATAGAGCTTTTTCAGAAAAATTAAAAGAAAATCAGTTCTTTTCTGGATATAATTAAGACAGGAAGGATAATTATTTCAAAGCTACGATTTGACGCACAATAGAAGAATGCATGAACGAAGATAGAAGCACAAATCATTGCATGATTGTTTGGGAATCATCAAAGCGTCTTTAATGTCAGGGAGAAGTAATTATTAGCAAATAAAGAGGACGGTTAATAGAAACAAAATTTCAAATAGCATTAAAAGCGACATATTGGCTGAGAAAATTGAACAAAGAGTGACAGTAATTGATAATGTATTTTATTGCAAAGAGGGCGTTGTTGTTACTGTTAATTTTCATCAACCACGAACATTGAACGATATCATTAACTGTATATAATAATGGGCGAATATATATAATGGACAGTCTCTTCAGAGTTATCTTTCTATCTCATTGTTTTTAAATCTATCTATCTATCTATCTATCTATCTATCTATCTATCCTCTTCTCTCTCTCAGTCTATCTATCTATCTATCTATCTATCTATCCTCTTCTCTCTCTCTCTCTCTCTCTATCTATCTATATATCCTCTTCTCTCTCTCTCTCTTTCTATCCTTTTCTTTTCATCTATCTATCTATCTATCTATCTATCTATCTATCTATCTATCTTTTCTTCTTTTCTATCTATCTATCTATCTATCTATCTATCTATCTATTCTATCTATCTATCTATCTATCTATCTCTCTCTCTCTCTCTCTCTATCTATCTATCTATCTATCCTCTCTCTCTCTCTCTCTTTCTATCCTTTTCTTTTCATCTATCATCTATCTATCTATCTATCTATCTATCTATCTATCTATCTATCCTTTTCTTTTCTTCTATCTATCTATCTATCTATCTATCTATCTATCTATCTCTCTCTCTCTCTCTCTCTCTATCCTTTTCTTTTCATCTATCTATCTATCTATCTATCTATCTATCTATCTATCTATCTATCTATCTATCCTTTTCTTTTCTTCTATCTATCTATCTATCTATCTATCTATCTATCTATCTATCTATCTATCTATCTATCTATCTATCTATCTATCTATCTATCTATCTATCTATCTATCTATCTATCTATCTGTCTGTCCTCTTCTTTTTATCTATCTATCTATTATATGCATATGCATGCTCCAACACACACACACACACACACACACACACACACACACACACACACACACACACACACACCACACACACACACACACACACACACACACATATATATATATATATATATATATATATATATATATATATATATATATATATATATATATATATATACATATATATCACAAGCATATTGTTTTCCTGTTGATAACATCGGCAATTCCCAGATAGGAATTACTTAATTATTAATTTTTTGTTTATCATATAGTAAATAAAATATACGAACTGATTAAATCGGCATTTCTAAGTATGAAAAGTAGAGAATTTTTTTTCCATTATGAACTTTATTAAGGCGATGCAGAAGTTGGCAAAACAAATCTAAAACCCCATATATTTCGTCAACGATAACATTTCACCCGCAAGAACTAAATTACAGCGAACCAATATCATTTGCGAATTTACGTGTCCTTTGATCCTCCTAATTTCATCAATAATTATATCATCTATACAATTTCGAAACTGCCTCAAAGACTCACGCTGTATCTCACTGACCAGAGTTCAGTTCGATCTCATTTAAATAAAGGCAGACACCCATCAAATTCTATCCGTAACATACGTGTTGACATCACAAGTATCATAGCATCATCCACATGCAAAACAAATAAATATATAAAATAATAAATAAATAAAAATAATAAATAAATAATTTAATTAATTAATAAATAAAAATAAAGGGTTAAAAATAATGCCGGCATTATTAACCCTCTAGGGCCATTCGTATCATATTTGATACAGCATTTGGTATTTCCCTATAAGGAAACATTTGGTATTCATTGACTGAGCAGTCAGTACTGCTTTCATTTGAAATTTACAAAATATTTCTCTTAAAAAATTTTTCAGGAAAATATTTCTTTCAAGGCTTGTTTTCATACTGTATCAAATATGATACGAATGGCCCTAGAGGGTTAAGGTTTATACTGGGCATAAAGTGGGTGATCGGTTTTCTATTGTCATGAAGTAATAAACTGATCACCCACTAATTACTACTTATTAATATAATAATATAATTCACCAGTCTACCGCAGAAAGCAATGGCAACCTCCTGTGGGATAATCTTCTGCCCAGTCAGTCATGTCTCTTTCGAGACATGATCGCCTAAGCGTGTTTCACGTATGGCACTTAACTGACTGACTGAATATAATAGAAACATGATTAACCCTCTAGGGCCATTCGTATCATATTTGATACAGTATTTCCCTATATGGAAACATTTGGTATTCATTGACTGAGCAGTCAGTACTACTTTCATTTGAAATTTATAAAATATTTCTCTTAAAAAATTTTTCAGGAAAATATTTCTTTCAAGGCTTGTTTTCATACTGTATCAAATATGATACGAATGGCCCTAGAGGGTTAATGAAAAAAAAACAACATTCAAAATATCAACTACAAACATGCTAAGAACGATCAGTACATAACACAAATACACTACTTTACAAGCAAACATAACACTACAGACATTCTGTTAAATGTAAAATAAACTTCATCCTCGATAATAGCCAATAGCCGAAATCGCTCGGATAAACAAAACATTTGAACAATTTGTATATAATTTATGTCCTTAAAAATATCCTAAGAACACATGAAAAATTACATAAAAAATTTTGATCATAATACCTTGTCTGTCACTTTTAATGAAACCTGCACACACACACACACACACACACACACACACACACACACACACACACATGACCCAGTGATTTTAATAAAGTGTTCGATTCGAAATTTCTAGCACCTGAATAAAGCCGGAGCGTACAACCACTGAAACGTCATACAAATGGCAACAAAGATGAGGACAATATTCCGAATAATGTAAATACTGTAAATACAACCTCATCTCAGAAATACAGACAAACAGAATGATCTATTATTAAACGCCATACAAATGGCGAGAAATATGAGGACAATAGTTTGAATAATGTTAATATTGTAAATACTACCTCATCTCAGAAATATAGACAAATAGAATGATCTATTATTAAACGTCATACAAATGGCAACAAAGATGAGGACAATAGTCCGAATAATGTAAATACTGTAAATATTACCTCATCTCAGAAATATAGACAAATAGAATGAGCTATTATTAATCGTCATACAAATGGCAACAAAGATGAGGACAATAGTCCGAATAATGTAAATACTGTAAATATTACCTCATCTCAGAAATATAGACAAATAGAATGATCTATTAATAAACGTCGTACAAATGGCAACAAAGATGAGGACAATAGTCCGAATAATGTAAATACTATAAATATTACCTCATCTAAGAAAAATAGACAAATAGAATGAGCTATTATTAATCGTCATACAAATGGCAACAAAGATGAGGACAATAGTCCGAATAATGTAAATACTGTAAATATTACCTCATCTCAGAAATATAGACAAACAGAATGAGCTATTATTAAACGTCATACAAATGGCAACAAAGGCGAGGACAATAGTACGAATAATGTAAATACTGTAAATATTACCTCATCTCAGAAATATAGACAAATAGAATGAGCTATTATTAATCGTCATACAAATGGCAACAAAGATGAGGACAATAGTCCGAATAATGTAAATACTGTAAATATTACCTCATCTCAGAAATATAGACAAATAGAATGATCTATTAATAAACGTCGTACAAATGGCAACAAAGATGAGGACAATAGTCCGAATAATGTAAATACTATAAATATTACCTCATCTAAGAAAAATAGACAAATAGAATGAGCTATTATTAATCGTCATACAAATGGCAACAAAGATGAGGACAATAGTCCGAATAATGTAAATACTGTAAATATTACCTCATCTCAGAAATATAGACAAACAGAATGAGCTATTATTAAACGTCATACAAATGGCAACAAAGACGAGGACAATCGTCCGAATAATGTAAATACTGTAAATACTACATCATCTCAGAAATATAGACAAATAGAATGATCTATTATTAAACGTCATACAAATGGCAACAAAGATGCGGACAATAGTTCGAATAATGTAAATACTGTAAATACTGCCTCATCTCATAAATATAAACAAATTTTGTTATCGGTTTAGCTCTAGTTATTTTCTGGAGCGATGCGATCCATGTAGCCGTTTTATGCATGGCGTCACTAGATCCAAGCTTACAAAATTGCCACCTATTTTTTTTTTTGTCTAATCATTGATAACACCGAGTTTTAGATAATAACCGAGACACTCACAATTACAAACAAAATATTCACTTCGGCCTCCTTATTCACTATTCTGAGCACGATGTACTTCTTCTTCTTTTTCTTCTTCCTCTTCTTCTTCTTCTTTTTCTTCTTCTTCTTCTTCTTCTTCTATGTGCTGTGCCTTTTTCAGGATGTAGACGATCATGGCTCCCCTCATCTCCACATCCTTTAACATCCATTCCCCTGTTATCTCACTAAACTCCTCTCCTTCGCCTATCTACTCAAATCTCTTAAGTATGTCAAGCGTTCCCTTTGTCTTGTCACTTCCTCCCTCTATCCCTCCGGAGTGCATCAGATTCTCCAAGCTCTCTTCCCTTACGCCATCTCCCAGAAACTTTAGCTGTCTTTTCCTGATATTAATTATAATTTTATTTTTCTCGTCAATCCTCTAAAAAATAAAAACAATAACAAAAAGACAAAAGAAAAAATTCATCGTTGCTCACATGTTCTTATCATTGTATTCTCAGCATCCTTCTGTAGAACCACATTTCTGTTGCCTCGGGCAACTTTGATGAGGTTGTTTAGCATTCACTGTCTATTGAAGAACGGGCATCGCACAACAATCCAGCACTCTCTTCTTTGTTTCCAGCAAAATCTTCCTGCCTATCAATACTCTATTCAATTTCTAGAATGCATTTTTGGTCATAGCTATACGCCTTCGGATCTCAGTGTCATGCTGTCCGTTCCCTGTTAGGACACTTCCCAGCTCTTTAAATTTTAAAACGGATACATGGAGCTATTTAAATTTCTGTACCTGCTTCATTTTAGTAGCCCCTACTTGGATTTGATATGTTGGGCTACTCTTAATTTAAAATGTGGAAAAATCCCTTGACCCCAAACAATAGAGGGTTTTTATCAGTTTAATTTTGTAAAAGGAGTTTGAATTTAGTAGCAGTGCTTTCCAAATCACTACAATTTTAAACTTTTCAAGCCGAGAATCAATTGTTATCTATCCTACATATTCTCATGATTTGCCAATCTTGCTTCCTCCCTATACGCCCTGACAATCTTCCTACCGAATAGTCCTCTATCTTTAGTGGCGTTGGATTGAGAAAACAATAGTTAAAAATCACTTCGATCAAACCTGTTTATGTCAAAACACGGAAAGCAACTGGCAAGAAATTAAGATTGAAAAACTGATTTGATTTTTATCAACTCTTTAGCAGAAGACATAATGTCAGCATATAGGAGGTCATTCAATAAATGAGGTGAATATTTCGTTATAAGGACTTCTACGAGGGTCATTCAATAAATAAGGTGAATATTTCGGTATAAGGACTTCTACGAGGGTCATTCAATAAATAAGGTGAATTTTTCGGTATAAGGACTTCTACGAGGGTCATTCAATAAATAAGGTGAATGTTTCGGTATAAGGACTTCTACGAAAGTCATTCAATAAATAAAGTGAATGTTTCGGTATGAGGACTTCTACGAGGGTCATTCAATAAATAAGGTGAATGTTTCGGTATAAGGACTTCTACGAAAGTCATTCAATAAATAAAGTGAATATTTCGGTATAAGAACTTTTACAAGGGTCATTCAATAAATAAGGGGAATTTTTCGGTATAAGGACTTCTACCAGGGTCATTCAATAAATAAGGTGAATTTATTGGTATAAGGACTTCTACGAGGGTCATTCAATAAATAAGGTGAATTTTTCAGTATAAGGATTTCTACGAGGACCATTCAATAAATAAGGTGAATTTTTCGCGCACATACCCTTGGGAAAGGTATTAATCTGTCTCTTCCTTCCAGTTAGGACAGATTGGGTTCTATAGCATTGGTTGGCAACCAGTCTACCGCAGAAAGCAATGGCAACCTACTGCGGGATAATCTTCTGCCCAGTCAGTCGTGTCTCTTTCGAGACATGATCACCCAAGAGTGTATCACGTATGGCACGGAACTGACTGACTGAATATAATAGTTGAAAACATGATTAAGGGAGGGTTCGGTTTTCTATTGTTATGGAGTATTAAACAGATCCCACACTAATTATACTTAATATAATAATGTAATATAATCTATTCTCCCTTCAGCTATGAGTTAAATAACAGGACAGATGGGATAATCTTCTGCCTAGTTAGTCATCTCTCGAAAGAGACATGGTCGCCCAAGCGTTCATCACGTATGGCACTTAACTGACTGACTGAATATAATAAATGGAAATATGATTAAGGCTTTAACTGGGCATAAATTGGGGGATCGGTTTTCTATTGTTACGAAGTAATAAACTGATAATCCAATAATTACTACTTAATAATATAATACATCACTTCTCCCTCTAGCTATGAGTCAAATAGCAGGACAGATTGGGTTTTATAGCCTTGGCTGGCAACCAGTCTACCGCAGAAAGCAATGGCAACTAACTACGTGATAATCTTCCGCACAGTCAGTCATGTCTCTTTCGAGACATGATCGCCCAAGCGTGTATGACGTATGACACTTAACTGACTGAGTGAAGATAATAGTTGGAAACATGATTAAGGCTTCTAATGGGCATAAAGTGGGGGATCGATTTTCTATACTTACGAAGTAATAAACTGATCCCCCACTAAATTACGACCTAATTATAATACATCTCTCTAGCTATGAATCAAATAACAGGACAGATTGGGTTCTATAGGCTTGGTTGGCAATCAGTCTACCACAGAAAGCAATGACAACCTACTGCGAGATAATCTTCTGCCCAGTCAGTCATGTCTCTTTCGAGACATGATCGCCCAAGCGTTCATCACGTATGGCACTTAACTGACTGACATTTAAGAATATGACAGAATTTTTTGGTTTTGTACCAGTTTGCTGCTTGATTTCCTTACTCCTATAATGAATTTTTATAACAGATCCTTACACCAGGCTATGTTAACTGTCTTGTATTTATGATGGTTTCATAGTTCCTACTGTAATGTCTTAATAAACCTAGTATCAGTAGCAGCTGTGGAGGTATAAAAATAACGCGAAAATTATAGTAACCCTCTTTCGTTTTTTTCCTTTCGGACTGTGTGACATGAACTTTTCACGCTGAAGTTAAAAAGGATGTAGACACTTCACACGGAACACAGTAACGTATTAAATCACACTCAAATATATTTTTTTAAAATTGCGTCGTGTGTTTTATATACTTCTAGGAAAAGAATTTTCTAAAAATCTTTTCTTTTGTTATTTTTATTTAATTAAGGTTACCTCGCATTGCAAATCAATCGGTTTTTGTTCACGCAAACTTTTCACCAGCATTATTAAATGCATTATAAAATATTCTCATATGAGAACATTATACATTAATTATAGAAGTAGCTAGTACCTCCAAAACGCCGTCACTGCTATGATTTCGATTCCAGATTTTTTTTTTCTGTTTTAGAAAAAGTTTGAGTCCTATTTCGTAGAATACTTAGTAGAGGAAGCTGACGATCAGTATTTTTCAAACTATGGATGCCTATGTCAGTTGTATTACATTCCTATCCTCTGTAGATTTCCCTAAGGGAGGAAGCATGTTTTCTATTAGTAAATTAATTTGGGATTCAGTAAAGGATCGGGGAAATTGCGTAGCTAATAAACCAGATACAATATCAAAATCCAAGCTTTGAGATTTCACTCGCCCGATCGACTAAGTCGATTAAAAACTTAATTGGGCGATTAAAATTTATTGCTTCACTCGCCCGCGGTCGATTAAAAGTCTTGCAATGAAACGTGTTCCTTAAACTATAGAAAAAGGAAATTTGATTTCTTTTACAACCCAAAAGTATGCCATTGAAAATTCACAAGTTACTTAGAATGACCTACAGTGACATTATTGAACTCTCTGGTCTTATGTATGGCGCCTGATATAAGTTGTAATGTAAGGTTAAACAAAGGACTGTGAAATCCTGCAATCATCAAAGCAAAATCTGAGAAATGGAATTTAGATTGACAAGCTCCTGTCTCGCTTTTATCGTCCTGGTCAGTGTAAACATTCCTTTAATTAACTCTTCCAGAGTAGAGCCAATATGTCTATGTCGCCCAGATTAAAGACGCTCACAGATTTTAAGAAACTCATTTAGAAAAATATTATCCTTGACTCAACATCTATATTTCCTCCCCGTTTACGAAAATAAAAACAGATATTTGAAAGAAAGTTAAAAAAAGATACGCATATTTCTTTCAACCAGGCACCGAAAAAATAAATTATACAAGTAAGTAATTTGTTTATTGAAAATCATTGAGAAAATCAGATTTGTTATTATTTTATCATCTGTCTACGTAAGGCAACTATTAAGAAAATGGAGTAGGTCGAGTAAAATTATTTTATGGCGAGTAAATTTTTCCTCGCACTCGAGTGATTTCTTTTTCAAATCTCAAAGGCTGTCGAAATTTTCAAAACATTTTTTGACTGCAGCTCTCATACAGAAGTCGTGTGAAGTAAGCTTAAACTGAGTTTGCGCAAGTGCCCCCCCCCAAAAAAAAACATAGAACTAGGTAGAGATCTTCACAAAACACCTGCATTTGTAGAACATTATCAGTTCTGGGTATGACAATAAACTGCATCCGGAAGCGATCCACTAATTGGTAATGAAGAGCATAGAACCACCTCTTAATTGCTGTTGTTTCGAGGTTTATCCATAGTGGTAGTACCTGATAGGATCACAGCTATGGGCAAATAGTTAACTCCTAAACTGAGGTCAAAACAGTATAAAAGTATAAAAATAGACTTTTATAGTATATATTTCAGGAATACTAGTTTTGAAGGAAAAAGTATTACTAGCATTATATTAAAAAAATACCAGCATTATATTAAAAAAAATACTTACCTTCTCAAAAAAATTGGGGAACAAAATATATACATTAAATAATATTATAATTTTATTTATCTCGAAACGATTCTAAACTGAATTAAATTCTAATTGCCGTAATAGCCGATCTATTAGTTGAGGATTTTTCACAAAAAAATAACCAAAAATTTACTTTGCGTCCGTTACAGGGATGAGAACGACATGAAGACCACAAAAAAAAAATAGGATTTACCAGCAATCGGTAACGCATAGAACCTATCTCTGAAACTAGGACTTTTGAAAGTAAACAAAGATGATATCGATAAAAAAATATCCCTATATTCACGAATAAAATTCAAACAGAAAAAATAAATTAAGAAGGTTATGAAATCGCAAAATATTGGGCTGGTTGTTTTGTTGAAACAACAAATTTTACAGAAATATTTACTTTGACCTGAATATTAGTGCTTGCTTTATGATTTTTTGTTGATATACATGTAATGGAATTTGCTTTTCTGTATGTGTAGCACACTATTTCATTTACGAACAAGTAACATATTTCTGTTATTTGCCTATTATCATACGTACCAGGGTTCCCTGATATCAGTAAATTTCTTCGTAGCTGTTCTAAATTTCTTGTAAAAATTACATTTAATAAATAGAGTTTATGTATTTTAAAATGGGACGTTACTTTTCAATCGCCCTGTGCGCATATATATATATATATATATATATATATATATATATATATATATATATATATACACCAGAGTGAATACAGAAGGAAGAAAAATTTTTTTACAACGTACAAAACATTAATTTAAAACAGTGCTCGATATATAATATATAGAGCTGTGAATATTTATTATAAATTATATTTTAGAACATGTACAGAATTTTATTTATATATATATATATATATATATATATATATATATATATATATCCACTACAAATAGTACATTTGTTTCGACATTGAAACTACAATGTCTCATCCAGCGGTGTTTTTTAGACACCGCCTGATGAGACATTGTCGAAACAAATGTACTATTTGTGATGTGGTATATATATATATATATATATATATATATATATATATATATATATATATTCTGTACATGTTCTAAGATATAACTTATAATATATATATATATATATATATATATATAGTTATAGGAATTAATATACATATATATATGAGCGTAAACACGTAAAATGTTATCATTCATGTTTTAATAAAACAGTGCTCAATGTAGTAAAAGCAGAGCTATTTTACATATATTAATTAATATGCATACTATCCTACGTTGATGGCACGACTCAGGGTTCCATACATTATGCAATCATCAGGTGCATATTAGAAACTGACGGTTTAATAGATTTGAATTTAAGTTCATTTGATGTTCCTGAGAGTTAAATCATACAAAGTTAGGTTACTGGTTTTAATAACGAGAGTAATATTTAAATAGACATATACTACATAGGAATAACTAATAAAATAATGACTTTTAGCCAAAATTCGACTTTATTCATCAACATAGTCTCTTTCTAGGGTGATACACTAACTCCAAAACGATGCGTTTTTTGTCTTTGGTCCCAAAATACGTCCCAGCTTCCGATATAACGTCTTCCTTGCTGGTGTAGGCGTCAAAGCTAACCTCGCAGCCGAGATTGAAAAAGACCTCCAATCCATATTGGACTGGGGTAAGAAATGGCTAGTAAATTTTAATGCTTCTAAAACGAAGCTACTTTCAATTAACCATCATCGACAATCTCACCTACCTCCCATTAACATGGACCAGGCTTGCCTCCCAGAGAGTAAATCACTACGCCTCCTTGGTCTCACACTTTCAGCGGACCTCAAATGGAATGACTATATCGAATCCATTGCTAAATCCGCTGCTATGAAAGTCGGTTCTCTGTGTAGGGCCCGGAAGTTTTTTCTGTCTAAATCTATCCTGCACATTTACAAATCTACCATCCGCCCGTGCATTGAATACTGCTGCCATATCTGGTCGGGTGCCCCTGCTATTCTCCTTGGGCTTCTCGATAAGGTTCAGAGGAGGGTCTGTAATGTGATAGATACCGACTTGACAGACCGCCTGCAGTCTCTCTCTCTCACCGGCGCGACGTGGCTTCCCTGTGTCTCTTCTATAAATACTTTCACGGCTTCTGCTCCGATGAACTTAGATCACTGGTGCCCCCTAAATACGAATTTGCACGAGATACTAGATTAGCAACTAGATCCCACCCTTTTACAGTGAAATCGATAAAATGCAGCCGTAACTTCTACTCCAACAGTTTCTTTCCTCGCACTTCCCGACTGTGGAATTCTCTTCCAAACGATTTCTTCCCCGACGGCTACAATCTCCAGGAGTTTAAATGTAAGGTCAATAGACACCTCCTAACACACTAACCTGCTCCCATTCTATCAAGCACTCTTCCCATCTGCCTAACCCTCATCCTCGCTATCCTTACTCATCTGTCACCTTCCTCCTGACATTCCCTATGTATAACCACTCCTTCTCTTTACCTTCCCCTATGTAGCCCCATGCGCAATAGTGGCAGTGCCTTGCCTTGCTTAGATGATTAAAAAAAATTCTTTTGAGGTCTGCAAACAGCCAGTAGTCGCTGGGGGCCATATCTGGAGAATAAGGTGGATGCAGAAGCAATTTGAAGTGCAATTCATGTAGTTTTGCGATCGTTGTGATCGACATGTGACATGGTGAAAAATCATTTTTTCTTTATTTGTAGCCGTTTTTATTTGCGATTTCTTCCTTCAAACTCACCAATAATGCTATATAATATTCTCCTATTGATGACTCTTCCTTTCTCGAGGCAATCAATAAAAAAATAACTTGGGCATCCAAAATTATGGCCACCAACATGTTGCCTACTGATGTTTGCGTCTTTGATCGCTTTGGACGGCTTTCATCTTCTGCTGTCCACTCAGCTGACTGCCGATTCGACTCAAGAATGAAGTAGTAGTTCCGTGTTTCATCCACTGTCACATATTTACGAAAAAAACTCTTTCTTGTTATGTTGAAACAATTGCAAATAACGTTCTGATTAGTCGACTCATTGTTGTTTTTGATCGACTGTGAGCAAACGCAGCACCCACTTTGAACACAACTTTTCATTGACAAATGTTCATGTAAAATGGTAAATACACTGCCTTCTGATATGTTCAACTCCTCTGCTATCTCACACAACTTCAATTCGCGATCGACCAAAGCGAGTTTGTAGGGTTCTTTATTGGGGGGATCCCGAAAAATTTTAGGCAACCTAAATCATTGTGTCTGTATGACCTCATTTAAAGTCAGCATACCACCTCTTAAAGTTTGTTTCCGACGGAGCAGAGTCCGAACAACATTCACCAAGCCCTTGCATTGCTTGACCTGTATTTTCTCATTAGAAAGCTATGGTTTATCAACGAAGAAATTAATATTTTTACATTGTTTTGAAAATTTGTAACAGTAGCTTCACTTAAATAATTGTAGTTTGTAAAGTAATAATCCGGTTAGGCCCAAATTTTATCACGTGCATTTGAAGGTTAGTACTTTATAAAAATTATATAGATTTTTTTTATTTATGGCGCCATCAATGTGCCAGGCTCGTGACTTATTGAGTGATGTGCTAATTCTTAGACACTGATTGACACACATTCCTATTTACGTTTACCCCTTTCTTTCCCACACTCTTATTTTCACCTTCTCTTTCTTTATTCTTTTCCTTCGCAAATGTTGCTATTAATAATTATGAATTACGCCCCTTTTATTTCATCTCCCTGCATGTTAATACTTCTTAATTTTAAAATTTTAATTTTATAATTTTATTTTAAAAAATTTAATATTGATTTTTTTATCTCATAGACTTTTTTCTTTGAATTCAAACAAAAATCATACATATATATATGTGTGTGTGTGTGTGTGTGTGCATATATATATATATATATATATATATATATATATATATATATATATATGAGCATGTGGTGTAGATATCGAAGAATACAATTATCCTGCACATAAAGTGATAGAATAACTCTCTAAATATATATGTATATAAATACCTCTCTAAATATATATGTATATAAATACATGTAGAGCAAATATAAGAAAAATTAAGGCAGACACGATATTTCATGATAAATCGGAAGTGTAGGCCTATTCAGGTGAACCATCATGAACTTCCGTCTTTATTGAACATTTGTGTAAAATCTTCTGTACAATAATGACAGAAGCTGATGATGGTTCACGTGAAATAGGCCACCCTTCCAAATTACCATGAAATAACGTGTCTGCCTTAATTTTATATATATATATATATATATATGTGTATACTAAAAAGTTATTATAGTGTACACTTTTTATTTGAAGTAGACGCCCAAGTTTATTTATTAAATTGTGTGTATTACGTCTATTGACCTACGCTTTCGAGAAATATTCGTAATGAAAATGTGTTTTCGGCAGGGATCAAATCTTCACTCCCCTTTAAAAGAAAACCAGTTTCAAGTTAATTAACTTTTTAGATTGCTCAATGCTTTTATCACTCTGGTTAAGTTTTTCTGGGAGTCTCATTTTTACATATTAAACAATGTATTATATATCTATTGATGTGGCCACTATTTATGAGGTTGAGGTTGAGCTGAAAAGTTCAAATATCACTAGGAAGCAAACAATCTGACATTTTGAGATATTTTAAGATAGGTTGTTTGAACTTTTATTAAAACCAGGATGAGTGATGAGTTCTTCTCCTGAAACTGGAGACAACGAGATAATCCATGCAGTGTAGACACCTTTTCTCATCTATTCCAAAGAACGCCAATGTTGTTTCATTTGTATGGAATGTGATCGTCTCATTTTTTCTTATAAAATGGCGTTTGTATATTAATTTTAAAATGATCTCCAAATTGGTCACATCATCATTGGAGAGAGCTGTGCCAACTTTCTAAGACAGTTGCGAAAGACTATCATAGCGAACTACCATGGAAAACTGACGAGAGGAGTCTTGTTTCATCAGGACAATGGTGCAGCAAACAAGTCCTTGGTTTCAATGGATGTTTGAACTGGTTGATCACTCTCACTGTTCTCCTGATTTGGCCCCATCCGACTATCAGTTGTTCGTGAACATGAGAAAAATACTTGACTGGGAACCATATCTGATGTTAAGGACTTTTGTTAACGAACAAGATGTAAGATTCTTCATCAATTGTATTCAATCACTGCAACACTGATGGCAGGAACGTGTAAACGATTACGTTAAAAATAAACGTTTTTTTGGTCACATTCCATGTGAGTCTCTTGGTTAACTTATATACTTTTCAGCCTTTCCACGGATACTAGCTCTACTAATACTACTCTTACTACTACTTTACTACTACTACTACTACTACTACTACTACTACTACTAATAATAATAATAATAATAATAAGCAAGTTGATAATACCATAAAGACACAAGAAGGAATTGAGAGTTAAAGAAAATGAGAAAT
>JBBBDQ010000591.1:4140000-4142500 GCA_037127315.1 Ascarosepion bandense | reverse complement strand
ATTTGTGGTTACATTTGATTGGTTTTACTGTAAAAGGGTGAGACCTAGTTGCTAGTCTTATTAGCTCGACTAAATTCATGCAGAGTAGCCACCAGAGAGCTAAGCTTGTCAGAGCAGAAGCCGTGAAAGTATTTGTAGAAGAGACAGAGGAAAGCGACATCTTGCCGGTGAGAAAGTGACTGGAGTCGAGCTGCCAGGTCTGGACCGATGACATTACAGATTCTCCTTTGTAGCTTGTCGAGAACCCTGAGATGAACAGCAGGGGTGCTTAACCAGATAACAACAGCATTCTATGCACGGTCGGATGGTGTAAGATGGATTCAGGCAGAAAAAAACACATTGACCCAACCTCTCCTAGCAGTGGATTTAGCTATTGATTCAATGTTGGTGAGAATCAATTCAGCTATTGATTCATTAGGTTGGTGAGAAAGTAACTGGAGATAATCTACCATGTCAGGATTGCACGGGCTGATGGTAGATTTATATATGTGCAAGATAGATTTAGACGAGACAAAATCCTAGCCCTACAAAGGGAACTAACTTTCTGGGTAGCAGATTTAGAGATGGATTCAATGTAGTCCTTGCACTTTAGGTCGACTGATAGATTTAGACCTAGGAGGCGCAATGTTTTGCTTACAAGGAGACTGGCCCGATTCATTCTGATTGGGGGTAAAAGCGGTTGTTTATGGTGGTTAAGTGATAGCAGCTTCGTTTTGAAAGCTCAAAATTTACGAGCCAATGACTGGAAGTCCTTTTCAAGCACGGCAGCCAATTTTGCTTTGTCATCATTAGCAGATTTCTGCTCGAGGCGGGAGTAAATTGTTGTGTCGTCAGCATGAATGCCTACTTGGTATCTGATTACATCAGGGAGATCCATGATGAAGATTAGAAAAAGCGTAGGGTCTAGAATAGAGCTTTGGGGGGACACCCATGTAGCTTGCGTAGAAACCGAGCATGTTAGACTCTGTCAAAAACTTTGGAGACATCTAGTGCAATAACTCGAACTTATCGAGAGCCTGGTATATATACTCTGTGATGGTCGTTAACATATCAGCAGTAGACCTGGCAAAGTGGAATCCAAACTACTTATCAGTGAAGAGGTCATGGGATGAGAGATGTTGAACCACTTCAACGTTAATAATAGCCTCAAGCACTTTGCTAGAAATTGGTAAGAGGCTGATAGGATGATAACTGGAGGGGTTTGAAGGTTCTATAGCGTTCTTAACAATAGGCATTACAGAGGAGGATTACCAGCAGGCAAAGAAGTAAAAATCAGAGAGGCAGTAATTGTAGAGTTTAGAGAGGACATAGGAGAGTTCAGGGGCACATTTCTTCAGGAAAATGATTGAGATTCCGTCATTTTCGCTCGCCTTATGGTGGTCAAGCTTTGAAATTATGTTAGAGACTAAGTAATGTGAACGTCACTAAATATTTGCAGAAGAAACAGACGGAAGCCACATACCGCCGGTGGGGAAGTGGCTGGAATCGAGCTGCCAGGTCGGGACCGATCACATCACAGATACTCCTTTGGAGCCTGTCGAGAACACTGAGAAGAACAGCAGGGGCGCCTGACCAGATATACCAATAGTATTCTATGCATGGTTGGATGGTTCATTTGTACATGCGTAAGATGGATTCAGGTGGTTTGACACAGTGATCTTACCTCTCCTAAAAGTGGATTTAGCTATTGACTCATTTTAATGATTCCACTTGAGGTCGGAAGATAGTGTAACGCCGAGGAGACGCAATATATTGCTTTCAGGGAAACTCGCTTGGTCTATTATGGTAGGGGAGGTTGCCTGTGATGGTTGACAGATTCACGCGTACTAAATAAGAAATATAGCCCATAGATAAGAGAAGGATACTTTTATTGTTTTTCCTGTAAAAGGATGGGACCTAGTTGCCACTGGTAGCTCGAGTAAATTCGTGGAGAGCAGTCACCCGGGAGCTAAGCTTGTCGGAGCAGAAACCGTGAAGATATTTGTGAACGAGACAGAGAGAAGCCACATCTCCCAGTGAAAAAGTGGCTGGAGTCGAGCTGCCAGGTCGGGACCTATCACATTACATTTCTTGGAGCCTATCGAGAACACTGAGATGACCAGCAGGCTCGCCTGAACATATATGACAGTCATATTCCATGCACGGACAAATGACTGATTTGTATATGTGCAAGAAGGATTCTAGCGTAAAATCATCCTGGCCCGACACAATGATCCAAAGTTCCTAGTAGCGGAATTAGCTATTGACTCAATTTAATGATTCCACTTGAGGTCGGAAGATAGTGTAACGCCGAGGAGACGCAATATATTGCTTTCAGGGAAACTCGCTTGGTCTATTATGGTAGAGGAGGTTGCCTGTGATGGTTGACAGATTCACGCGTACTAAATAAGAAATATAGCCCATAGATAAAAGAAGGATACTTTTATTGTTTTTACTGTAGAAGGATGGGACATATTTGCCACTTGTATCTCAAGTAAATTCGTGCAGAGCAGTCAACAGG
>JBBBDQ010000591.1:4060000-4135000 GCA_037127315.1 Ascarosepion bandense | reverse complement strand
TATCTCAGTCCAAAACGTAAAGGAAAATTCGGTCGAAAGAGAAAAACAACGCCAAGAGACGAGGTATACGTGATCAGGGAAAGTGTGAAAGATCCTAGGTAGACCTTATGCATTTTGTTTCAATTAATTTGCATAAGGATATATATATCTGTGTGTGTGTGTGTTTATTTTGATTCAATTTTGCTATGACATGTTTTGCCAATTAAGCTTCATTTAACAAAAAATTATGGCCACAATACAGTGCTGATAGGAGAGTAAAACTAGAATGTGAGAGAGAAAGACATCCGTCCAGTTAATTCTCACGACTCTCTCTTGGGTATTTCCCCAACTCTTATTTTTCATCTCCAAATCCTTTCTTCTCATATCACGATTTTTATGCAGAGGCACATTTCCGCCTCGAGATGCTTCTAGAATCGCCCAGGTTCAAGGAAAGACTAGATTTCTCCCGAAACATCCCGAATCGGAAGTCTTTGATTTATTTTGTTTTTTTACTTATTTATGTTGTGGTACCTCGGAACGAGAAACCGGGGAGCCGAGTTCGAATTCCAGTTGAATCCATTGTATTCACTTACGCGCAAATACCCTTGGGAAAGGTATTAATCGATCTCTTCCTTCCAGTTATGGGTTAAATAGCAGGACAGATTGGGTTCTATAGCCTTGGTCGGCAACCAGTCTACCGCAGAAAGCAATGGCAAACTACTGCGGGATAATCTTCTGCCAGTCAGTCATGTCTCTTTCGAGACATGATCGCCCAAGCGTGTATTCCGTATAGCACTTAACTGACTGATCCCATGTTATTTGTTACATAACTCGAATTTACTCATTTATTTATCGCTTGTTACCCATTACATAACATACAGATCAAAACCTTACGAAAACAAAAAAAATGTTTAATTATTAAGAGGAAAGACCAAAGTATTTTTTAATATTTTATTAAATTAAAAAAAAAATCATTTTTAGAGCATTCGAAGTTTTGATTAAGAATCAGTGGATTGACTATAAATTAGCAAAGCAATTTCTTTTTTTAATAAAAGATACATTGACCTGGAAGTTCTCGCAAAAATCAAATAACTGTCAGATTTAATGAAATTTTCGGGGCTATTGCACAAATGAATGAAATTATTTTAGTCATACTTTTTTAAGAAAATGTTAGTAAAAATAATATTTTTTATTTTATGAATACTCTAAAAATTCAACGAGATAATTTTTACAGACTCTATTACTTGAAAACTTTAAATCACCTTTAAGGAATTGAAATGATAATTTTTTTTTTAAATTGAACCTCGTCTTATCAAAAATTGTACTAAAAAAACGGAATAAAAGACATTATTAGTAAAGTTATAATTGTTTTTTAATATATATAAACCATCTGCAGACGGACATGTATCGCAGTATCCTCCCTCTGCTGTGTGGTTAGATTAACCGTTTTGCCTCAAGACGGGACTGGAATCCGACTAATTTGACAGCAGTCGGGTATTCACCCACCGGGCCATAGGCGCAAGTTGGGGAAAGGACGATTTCATAGCGTGTAAAGTATTTTAGGAATTGTAAACAACGACCGCGTGCATACAAACAGGTAACGAATTCAGCAAATATCAGTCAGTTAAGTGCCATACGTGAAACACGCTTGGGCGATCATGTCTCGAAAGAGACATGACTGATTGGGCAGAAGATTATCCCGCAGTAGGTTGCCATTGCTTTCTGCGGTAGACTGGTTGCCAGCCAAGTCTATAGAACCCAATCTGTCCTGTTTTATAAATCATAGCTGTAAGGAGAAACGATGTATTATATTATTACGTAGCAGTTAATGGGTGATCAGTTTATTACTTCATAACAATAGAAAACCGATCCCCCATTTTATGACCAGTAGAAGCCTTAATCATGATTCCAACTATTCAGTCAGTCAGTTAAGTGCCATACGTGATACACACTTTCGGCGATCATGTCTCGAAAGAGAAATGACTGATTGGGCAGAAGATTATCCCGCAGTAGCTTGCCATTGCTTTCTGCGGTAAACTGGTTGCCAGCCAAGGCTATAGAACCCAATCTGTCCTATTATTTAACCCATAACTGGAGGGAAGAGACGGATTAATACCTTTCCCAATGGTATTTGCGCGCAAGTGAATTTGGCTGGAATTCGAACTAGGCTCCCCGATTTCTCGTTCCGCGTCGATATCCAATGCACCACAACGCACATCCTTTCATAATGTACTAACCCTAATTTAGGAGTTAGCTATTGCCCATCAAGTGCTACCACTTGAGGCAGGGTAGATCTAGGAAAAACAACCAATAAGACATTGTTTAATGCTCCTCAAAACTTGCTGCCGGATGCAATTTATCGTCATACCCACGATAATATACATCAGGAATGTGCCGTCTAACCTGGATAAAATAGACCAGCAGCTACATATTCCTTTTGTGGCACAATGTTCAGTTGATCAGACAAAATTATGAAGCTAAAAGCTACAAACTGCCTACCTTGAATAATTGCCAAGGCACGTGTCGTTTATATATATATATATATATATATATATATAGTCATCTGTTTTTTTCAGCTCATCAGTACGGTTAGACTCCGAATTTGTTTATTTATTATAAATTATAGTTTAGAACATGTACAAATTAAACGCACATCAGCAAATATACAAAGATCAAAATGTACATAAGACAAGGATGTGTCTTTTCATCTGATCTATTGAACTTGAAATGCGAGACTATCCTGAGGACCCTAGAAGTTATGCCAGGATGCGTCATTGGTGGTCACAATGTGAACAATAAAAGATACGCAGATGATACAGTGCTGATAGCAGACATGGAAACAATACTACAAGAATTCTTGAAAATGGTAGCTGAAGGGAGCTACAAGAAGGAACTACAAATAAATTACAAGAAAACTGAATGTATGGTTATCAGCAAATAGAGGAGCCCAAAATGCCAATTGCAGGTTGGGGATACTAAAATTAAGCAAGGACAAACAGTTAAGTACTTGGGAAGTATTCTAGCGAAACATGGAAAGTGCGACACTGAGATCCGATGGCGAATTGGAATAGCCAAGGACGCATTCGAGAAGCTGAGCAGGGTATTAAGAGATAGGAAAATTTTGCTAGAAACAAAGAAGAGAGTAGTAGATTGCTATGTGATGTCTGTCCTTCAATATGACTGAAATGTTGTTCTACAGAAGGATGTTGCGAATAGCATGGATCGAACATGTGAGCAATGATGAGGTCTTGGAAAGGATGGAAACAAAAAGGAAATTAATACTGAGCATCAGGAAGAGACAGCTAAAGTTTTGGGGATATTCAAAGATAAAGGGAAAACTTGATGCCACTGAAATGTGGTTCTACAGAAGGATGCTGCGAATATCATGGATCGAACATGTGAGCAATAATAAGGTTTTGGAAAAGATGGAAACGAAAAGAAAATTAATACTGAGCATCAGGAACAGACAGCTGAAGTTCTTGAGACATCTAATAAGGAAGAAAGGCTTGGAGAATCTGATACTAACAGGTCAGATAGAGGGAAAAAGAGACAGGGGAAAGCAGCGGATAACATATTTGAAGAGCCTGTGCAGGTGGATGGTAGAGCATAGTTTGGGTGGGGTAACAGGGGAAGGTGTGCTAAGAGCCACTAGGGACAGGTAGACGGGGAAAGTCATGATCGCCTACGTTCTGAGAGGACATGGCACATAGAAGAAGAAGCAACAACGCCAGCAGCTATAGCGTTCTATCTGATAACGGCTTCGAACGGGCGATCAACACCATAACCAGATAACGTAGCGTAAAGCCGTAAATATCTGCTGTTTATGAAATTTTCCCGTCTCTAAAGGGCTCAATCGCAAGCGAGAGCAGAACCGGTATCACCCCATACAAGGCAGTAATGCAGCTAAAATAAAGGGTGGGGAAAAATTTAGAACAGAAACAATAATGAGGAGAAAGAGAAGAGAGTAATCCGGAGGAGTGTAGGTAGTGACATTACATATATATTTGTATCGAAAAAGTTGGCAGGAAAACATGGAGTTGGAAGGGAGTTCCACAAGCAAGAAATGCGAGGGCGGGAGAAAATGTTATTATAGAAATTACGGCTACATCTAGCCAGCTCGACTGTAAACTGCTGATATATCAACGTCAGTCAGATCTTCTTCTATGTGCCCTGTCCTTTCAGGACGTAGACGATCATGGCTTTCCACGTCTCCCTGTCCTTGGTGGCTCTTAGCACGCTTTCTCCTGTCACACCATGCAAGCCTCCTTCTGTCATCCACTAGTTCAAACCCATAAATCTAGAATATATATGTATAGAAACTAGCATGACCACAAAATGAGGGATCAGTTTAAATATTTATTATAATATAGATTTGATCCCCACTTTATATCCACATTATAACTTCTTATAAACAGTTGGCATATATCTTCTTCTTCTATGTGCCCTGTCCTCTCAGGACGTAGGCGATCATGGCTTTCCACGTCTCCCTATCCCTGGTGGCCCTTTGAACTCTTTCTCCTGCTACATCACGCAACCCCACTTCTGTCATCCACCTGCTCAGGCCCTTCAAATATGTTATTCGCTGCTTTCCCCTGTCTCTTTTCCCTCTATCTGGCCTGTTAGTATCAGTTTCTCCAAGCCCTCACTCCTCATTGCATGTCCTGGGAACTTTAGCTGTCTCTTCCTGATGCTCAGTATTAATTTCCTTTTCGTTTCTATCCTTTCCAAAACCTCATCATTGCTCACATGCTCGATCCATGATATTCGCAGCATCCTTCTGTAGAACCACGTTTTAATTGCTTCAAGTTTTTCCTTCATCTTCAATCAGATACTGCGCCAAAATTCAAAAACTATCAGTACCAAAGAGGAGAGCTCATCCGAACATGTACCATAAAAGTATTTATAGAAAAGACAGAGAAAGGGAAGATTTACGGCGTGAACGAGATTGAAACCGAATTGCCAGAACAGGACAAATAATATTTCATGATTATTGTTTAGTTCTTATTAAGTAGATCCTTGTTCTTTTTGCTTTGATT
This sequence comes from Ascarosepion bandense, assembly GCA_037127315.1. NCBI lineage: Eukaryota > Metazoa > Mollusca > Cephalopoda > Sepiida > Sepiidae > Ascarosepion > Ascarosepion bandense. The sequence goes on along the minus strand of JBBBDQ010000591.1, from coordinate 4,129,985 downwards.
AATGGTTTAGTTGTATTTCTTTCTTTTTTTTCCATGAGATTCGTTTTGAGGAGAGAGAGAGAAAAAGATCACCGCTGGATTATTGACCGTTGCATTCTCATTAATCAAATCACATTCGGTCATTAGAAATATTAAATTTAATTTATCAAAAATAAAACAAAAGCTTCAGGAAAGATTTTTCATTTTAACTCTTAGGTAACGCTAATCTGTGGAGATACCTATCTAAATAGATCAGTTGAGTGTCACACGTGATACACGCTTGGGCAATCATGTCTTGAAAGTCTGTTGACATTACTCTTGTTTTTGTTGACAAGGCTAGAGAACCCCAACCCTTCTTGTTAGTTAACACATAACTAAAGGAAAGACATAAATTAATAGCATTTCCAATTCACCTGGGATTCCAACTCGGCTCCCCGATTTCTCGTTTCGAGCCGATAACCAATGTACTGCAACATTCTATCTAAATAGATATTACATTTGAATGCAATGTCAGTTACTATTTACTATGTTTCCTGATTACTTTTTTTCTCTTTCCGTTCATTATTAATGTTTCTGTTCCTAATTTTTCGAAATTTTGTAACCCCTTTGTGTCTTAGTGGTTTTATTCACTTGCATGAGGTGATACCGATTTAAAAAATATTTTGCTTCTTATTATCCAATGGTAAGTTGCCTCAGCCAGTGTGATCTTATTTTTTATTATTTTTTGAATTATTTATTTATTTATTTTCATTTGTATTTTTTATTTTATTTTTTTTCGGTTCTTATCTTTTCTGCCTAATTTTTGTGTAAATTGTTCTTAATTATCAAATTTAGGTTTGGTATATTAGGGTTTTGGTTATATGTAGGAATTCTAAGACCGGCCATGTTTGTTTTTTTTTTATTTTATTGTTCTCTGTCATTCCCTTGCTAACTGGACACATGGCTTGGAGGTGATTCCCCCCCCCTCCATCACATTACTGTCATTTACTGCTTACTTAAGGTAACTTAATCTCTCCAGAACTCTCCAGAACTGTATAGAAGAAACAAAATGAAGACAATTTTTGAAATTTTCTTAACTTTTTTCTGTCAGCCAGCCTGCAACTTGGTGAGTTTAGCCAGTGTGATCTTATTTTTTTATTATTTTTTGAATTATTTATTTATTTATTTTCATTTGTATTTTTTTTTTTTTTTTCGGTTCTTATCTTTTCTGCCTAATTTTTGTGTAAATTGTTCTTAATTATCAAATTTAGGTTTGACTTATACTAAGTTAAAACTTAATTAACTTCAGTCACACATTTATTCTTTTTTTTAATTGGAGTAGATAGTACCTTCTATCGCCCGGTCTCACACTCCACCCACTTCTTTTGGACAGGAGTAGAGGTGATCACCTTGTTTCTTGTTTAGGAAGGGGTTCCCGGTTCATCTCTCTCTTTTTCGGTCTTTATGTCGGTTCGGCTGGAAGCTTTTTGCAGTTGGTGAGTATGGTGGCAATGTCTCTTCATTCTGAGGGTACCGGTTTGGCAGTTTCCTGGTTGCTGCTTCCGACTGGTAGTTAGGAGCCCGAACTCTTGCGTAGCGTCTCGAGAGGCTGCTCTGATCAACAGTTGAATAATATCGGGGTTCCTGTAGTGCCATTTCGCGCATGGACGGGCGTCCCTGCATGAATTTCTGATGGGCAACCCCGAGGCCACATTATGCTGCAGGCGGCGCCATTCTCCATCCTTCACCTGCTGCAATTAACGACCATCTGACCCTACTCTAGACCTCTCTCTATCCACAACTATAACCAGCATGAAATTAAACAAACAAAATAGCAAGCTTAAACCAGCTAGTCGTAAATCGCCCAAACCTATCTGCGTTACCTTCACAAATATACGAGGTATTCGCAGTAACTTTAATAGTGTAGAGTCTTTCCTTCTAACTAACTCACCCGATATCTTAGCTATTCTACTCCAACAGCTTCTTTTCTCGCGCTTCCCGCCTGTGGAACTCCCTTCCACAAGTCTGCTTTCCCGACAGTTACAATCTCCAGGTGTTTAAATGCAGGGTCAATAGACACCTCCTATCACACTAACTCCCAACTATTCTCACAACACTCTCATCTACCCAACCCTCATTCTCGGTATCCTCACCCGCCTATCACCCACCCTCTGTTATTTCCTATATTTAATCAGCCTTTCTCCACTCTACGTAGCCCCCTGCACAGTAGTGGCAGTGACATGTCTTGCTCGGGGTGAAACGCTTATGAAAAAAAAAAAAAAAGGTTAGTCTAATACAATCTGCTAGTGTGGAAAGGAATCAATATACGGGATATGGTCTCCAAGATGGTTTTTAGGTTCAGTTGAGATGGACAGATGTAGTCGTCAATTGTATGATAAGTTTCTTTTGTCGCATTTCTCGCTTGTGGAACTCCCTACCGACTCTATACTTTCTAGCTAACTTAAATCTGCAAAAGTTTAAATGCAATGTCAGTCGCTATCTACTGATTACTCTTATCTCTTTCTGCTCACTATTACTGTTTCTGTTCCTAATGCTTCCACACCCTGTAACCCCTTGTGTCTTAGTGGCTTTATTGCCTTGCATGGTGTGATACAGATAAAAAAAAATTTAAATGCAATGTCAATCGCTATCTACTGTTCTCCTGATTACTCTTTCCTCTTCCACCTCATTATTAATGTTTCTGTTCCCAATTTTCCACGGCCTGCAACCCCCTTGTATCTTAGGGGCTTTATGCCTTACATGGAATGATGCCGAATAAAAATCAACATATGGCTGTGAAGACGCTGTTAAATATATCTGATGGATCTCTATTAATTTCAGTTACGTTTTTGGATGGAGGTCATTGCGAATATGTTAATTTAGCTTCAACAAAAGTAACGAGATTAAAAATACTGGAAAAAAAAAGCGTTTACAGTTTTAATGACTTTAGAAAACAGGATAAGATATCTGCAAAAAGAATGAGATCAAAAGTCCGGAAGACTTAAGATAACAGCGTTATTTCTGAAGCTCTGATAGACGCCTGAGATTAATTACTCAGAATCCTTGCCGGTGACAAAAACTTAAACATCTCATAGGCTTGTTTTATTAGTTGTAGTTTGAGAGAATTTTCGCCGCATGCGAAGTTAACTTTACCCTTTGTTAAAATTAAATGTGTTATGCAGATCCGTGCAAAAAAAAAAAAAAAAAAAAACCCACATAAGACGATAAGGCTGACTGAAGACAGTGACTGACTGTCGTAAGAGTTCTTGAAAGACATCTTTAACAGGGCCATCGAATGTCACGACACATCGGGAAAGGCTTGTCAATTTTAATGCGAATACGGAGACAAGAGTTAATTAATTGATGGAGCTTGTAATCTTAATGAGACTTCTTAATATGGACAGAAGAAAAAGGGAGGGAAGATGGTGGCGCACGGATAACAACATTTCATATTTCTTTTTCTTTTCGTTTTTTGTCCATTTTTTTAAAAAAAAACGTCTTTGCCATGTTGAAACGAGAGAAAAGAAAGATCATTAATCCGAAGAGACACACACATAAATAACGTTCACGAATACAGTGTTCAGTATATGCTGGATTAATCAGCCAGTCAGTTAATTGCATTACGTGATACACGCTTGAGCGATCATGTCTCGAAAGAGACATAACTGACTTTGCAGAAGATATTCCCACAGAAGATTACCATTACATTCCGCGGTAGATTGGTTGAAAATCAAAATTATAGAAACCAATCTGTATTGCTATTTGACCCATAGTTTTAGGGAGAAGCGACAGATTAATACCTTTCGCGAGGGTGTTTGCACGTAAGCTAATGCAATGAATAAGTATTCAAACCAAACGTAAATGAAATGAAATGATTTACTCATGTATAGTAATCAAGCAATCAAACTATGTACGATAAAGTGGAAAAAGTTTTTGCGTGACACATTTTTAGGCCATTTTGGAACTCACTGCATTTTCCTGAGCAGTGACATGCAGTGGTTCGGTGATGCTTAAGGCCAACTCCTTGATTGCATTCCTTTAAGTCTCCGGTCAATCAGTGAGTTAAGTATCATAAGTGATACACTCTTTGGTGATCATGTCACTTTCGAGTAATGTCTGACTAGGCAGAAGATTTTCTTGACGTAGGTTACTATTCCTTTTTACGGCTGCCTAGTTGCCAATCAAAGCTATAGAACCCAATATATCCTGATATTTTACCCATAGCTGGAGAGAGAAGCAGCTGATTAATACCTTTCCCAAAGATATTGATTTTCAAATTCATTGACACCATTCTCAAGTTAAAATGTTTAATTTAGCGGTAATTATTGATTAATATTGGGTTTATTACAAGAAATCGGAGAGGCGAGTTCGAATTCCAGTTGATTTCGTTTCATTCACTTACGCACAGATAATCTTGGGAAAAGTATTGATCCATCTCTTTTCCACTCAGCTATGGGTTAAAAAGCAGGAAAGATTGTGTTGTATAGCCTTGGTTGGCAACCGGTCTACCGCAAAAAAGTAATGGCAAACTACTGCAGGAAAATCTGCCTCGTTGGTCATGTCTTGAAAGAGACATGATCGCTCAACCCTGTATCACATCTAACAATTAAGTGACTGATTGTATTGCACTAATCTCTCTCTCTCTCTCTCTCTCTCTCTCTCTCTCTCTCTTAGTAATTCTTTATCCTATACTTTTTTATTTATTTATTTTTTCTTTACTTTTGAGTAGATAGATCCTAATATCGCCCGGTTCATACTCCTCCCAAATCTATTGAACAGGCGTAGAGGTTTATCCCTTGATCCCTGTTTAGGAAGTGGTTTCCGGCTTTCTCTTTTATCTCCTCAGACCTCACTATTGGTGCTACTGTAATTTTCTTGGGACGTGTTTGGTTGGTGGAACCGTCACTTCATTCTGTGAACCAGGTTGGCAGTTTTCTGGTAATTAGGAGCCTTAACTCTTGCGTAGCGTCAAGAGCGGCTGCTCTGATCAATAGTTGCATATCGGGATTCATGTTTCATCTAAAAATATCTACAAGTGGGCTAAATCTTTTAAACAAGAATAGAGCCGTGTTGAGGATGAAGCCTGGCCTGTGAGGTCTTCTGAGGTGATCTAATCAGTCAATGACCTCATTCAGTCAGACAGAAGGGTGACAGTGGATGACATTGCAAGGACTTTGAAACTATGTGTCGAGACAGTACACAAAATCATCCATGATGACCTTGCCTACTCGAAGGTCTTGCATCAAGACAACGCAAGGACTCACAGTGTAGCCTAAACGGCGCTGTCCATCAACGAGCTGGGTTGGTAACTGCTCCCTCATCCCCCTTACTGCCCAGAGCTTGCCCCTTCATACTTTCACCTGTTTGGTCCCTTGAAAGCGTTCACGAGAGGTAAGAAGTCTGAAAGTTTCGATGAAGTTAAAAGTGCTTTGTGCGATTGGTTGAGACATCATTCCAAGGTTTGTACACTGAGGGAATAGATGGGAAAAGTGTGTGACACTGCTGTGAGACTACGTTTAAAAAGAAGTAAGCTGCTAACTGTATTAGAAGTCCTTATACCGAGACATTCACATCATTTATTGAATAACCCTCGTAGAAGTCCTTAAACCGAGAAATTCACCTTATTTATTGAATGACCCTTGTAGAAGTCCTTAAACCGAGAAATTCACCTTATTTATTGAATGGCCCTTGTAGAAGTCCTTATACCAATAAATTCACCTTACTTATTGAATGACCCTCGTACTTCGTCATCAGGCAATGCTCAATGTTCTAACACTGCCTGGTGACGAGGTAGAAATCTCGAAACATAGAAATTTTCGTGTTGCAATGTATTTTTAAGTATGAAACAAGTTTCTATATATATATTAGTGATCTGCATACAAGCCCGTTTCGCTGTATCACAGCTCATCACTGTGGCTAGACATATCCACTCGTTTCTGGCAGGGATCAAAACTCGACCGATTTGGTGTCAGTCGGAGTCTCTACTTCCTAAGCCGTCGACGCATGGTATCAGAGAAGGGAAATTTTAACGTGTTGTATATCAGTAGTGTTTACACACGCCATATATATATATATATATATATATATATATATATTACATAAACCTCTTTTTGATGGATACTTGTATTTGTATAGACGCTTCGTTTATTTATTAAAAATTATATTTATTTATTTTCAGCTACCGGCCTAGATGAACGAGGTGTCTTATTAAAAAAATAGTATGCATCTCTCCAACAGGATTCAAAACGGTGTTCAGATAGGTGAAATCGATTTTCGCTCTGATGTTTCTAGTAGGGAAACACAGGTTCGAATCCTGCGGGAGTAAGCATATTTTATATGCTTAATCCTGGAAATAAGTTTATCGTCCAGTATATCACAATCAATACTTCCTCGTTAGAAAGAGAAGTACTTGCTATAGATTTTCATAAATTTTACTAAATTAATGAGAGCGAATTACATAACGTTTGTATTCACAAACTAAAAGCTTAGATTCGGAACAGAAGTTCTTCTTCTACTATGAGCCCTGTCCATTCGTGATGTAGACGATCATGTCTTTCCATGTCTGCTATCCCTGGTGGCTTTTAGCACGTCTTCTCTTGTTAAACCATGAAACCCTCGTTTCATCATCCACTTGAGGTCCTTCAAATATGTTATCCGTTGCTTTCCTCTGTCTCTTTTTCCCTCTATCTGGCCTGTTAGTATCAGGTTCTCCAAGGGTCTCCTTCCTCATTGCATGTCCAAGGAACTTCAGCTGTCTCTTCCTGATGCTCAGTATTAATTTCCTTTTCGTTTCCATCATTTCCAAAACCTCATCATTGCTCACATGCTTGATCCATGATATTCGCAGCATCCTTCTGTAGAACCATATTTCAGGTGCTTCAATTTCAATTTCCTTCATCTTCGAAGATATTGTCCAACATTCTTTGCCATATTGAACAACTGACAACACATAGCAATCCAGTACTCTCTTCTTTCTTTCTAGCGAAATTGTCCTGTTTCTTAATACTTTACTCAACTTCTGGATTGCTTCCTTCGCCATGCCAATTCGCCCGCGGATCTCTGTGTCGCACTTTCCTTCTTCTGCTATAACACTTCCCAAATATTTAAATTTTTGTACCTGCTTGATTCTAGTATCCCCGACCTGTATTTGGCATATTGGGCTGCTCTTTTTACTGATGGCCATGCATTCAGTTTTCTTGCAAACCTTTCGAAAAATGAAATTAATTTCCGTTTAAATTAATTTGTTTTTTTTTTAATCATATCGCCCAAAGCAAGGCAGTGACGCCACTGAGGCGCATGGGGCTACTTAAGAGTAAAATGATTGGAAAAGAGAAAGCCGGGAACCACATCCTAAACAGGAAACAAGGGATGAGCTTTTTCATCTGTTCAAAAGACGTGGGTGGAGTGTGAACCGAGCGATAGTTAAGTCTATCTACTCCAATTGGTTAAGTCTATCTACTCCAATTACATAATAAATTAATTACTTACTAAAAGACGTGCCTGGCTAAGTAAAAAATAATGTTGTTAGGTAAAAAATTAATTTAATGTGTTCACGCGTTTGGGTAAGCAACCCTGTTTTATCAGTTCATTGAAATAAATATCTGTTGATATCTTACTCTATATCCATATTTAATAAATAAATTTGCTTACGTTTCTGTTTTGTGAATAGATTTATCAACTGCAAGTGGCTCTGAGCCTTGTACTAAATGAATTTGCTCTAAAATAATAAAAAGAATGAATGCGAATATCTTTTTTAAAAAAACGTCATATGAAACCATAAAATATCTAAAAACATAAATAGATAAATAAAAAAAAATACCACCCAAACGTCTAAAATAATGAAAAAAAAATCTATTTAAACAACTCAGTCATCAATAAAAAGTTTTCAAAAAATAATACAATATCGGCAGTTTTTTAAAAAAACTTTAAAAATATAAATTGCGCCAGGATGTTTGAAGATAAACGAAATATGAAAAATAAAAGGATGAATAGAGACAGGTTTATTTTACAGGTTCATTTTAATTTATTTTAAACTCTGGATCCCGTTTCTCTGTTGTATTTCACTATTATAAACTTATATTGCATTCAGACAAGTTAAATAAAAACTGTAGTTAGATTATCAGGATTGTTACTTATTAACCAGATAATAACTTGTAATCGCCTATACTTAATAAATAACTCTGTAAGGAAAATTAAATGTTACAGTTTTATTTTCTGTTATATTTTAATTAGTTTTTTCTCGGCAAATGTTTCTATCTTCGGGGTATTTAATAAAATCTATCTATCTATCTATCTATCTAAATTTTCAGTTAAAAGTTAAAATAAAATTAACCTTGATAATAACTAAGGGCATATCCGAAAGAAAAGGAGAATAATTAAATAAAAAAGAAAAAAATGATGAAAAATTTAACCGCATTACTTTCTCAGTCGTTTTTAATGAAAATCATATAAAAGAGAGATTGCAGCACCAATACACTATATATATATATATATATATATATATATATGTATGTATGTATGTGTGTGTGTGTGTGTGTGTGTGTATACTGCTAGTATATATATATATACTAGCAGTATAGCCCGGCGTTGCTCGGGTATAATGAAAGCTTTAAAACTAATCCATGGTCCTGGAGCTCAGACTCTTTGGACGTTGGCACAAAAGACTAAAAAGCAAAAAGCAAAAAATGGATGTAAGTCAAATTTTGATTTCCTGGTATCGATATCAAATTTTCTGCACTATTGTAAGAACTGCAACCTTGAAACTTCTGAATATCGTTTCTTATGTCTTTGTCTATGAGTGTATCAAATTCGATTACAATCGGACCACCCCTTCTATAACCCGATTTTTTCGATTATCAGTTTTCGATATTTATCGGGGTACCTCGACACAAAACCTAGCTAAGAACACTCGCAGACGCTTATAGTCAGTCAGTCAGTCAGTCAGCCAGTCAGTCAGTTAAGTGACATACGTGATACACGATTGGCGATCATGTCTCGAAAGAGACATGACTGACTGGGCAGAAGATTATCCCGCAGTAAGTTGCCATTGCTTTCTGCGGTAGACTGGTTGCCGACCAAGGCTATAGAACCCAATCTGTCATGCTATTTAACCCATAACTGGAAGGAAGAGACAGATTAATACCTTTCCCAAGGGTATTTGCGCGTAAGTGAATACAATGGATTCAACTGGAATTCGAATTCGGCTCCCCAGCTTTTCGTTCTGAGCCGATATCCACTGTACCACAACGCTTATAGTACAACTGTGTAATTTTTCAAGAAAATCGGTTCAGCCGTTTCGGAGTCTATAGATAGCGGACACACACACACACAGTTCCATTTATAAATAAGTTTATATATATATATATATATATATATATATATATATATACTCGTAAGATTTACAGGTCATAGAGCTATGTCCTGATACTCATTTGATGTGTCTTTTTACAATTTACTATTAAAGGAGACTATTGATATTTATGCCCACACATTATGTAAGGGTGACATTACTCCAGCTTCTTTTTCGTGGGATGTATTCGTTGAACTTATATCACTTTGTACTTGTTCTGTAGAGTTCAGCTTTGAAAATATCATGTATAGCAAAGTGGATGGGGTCCAGATGGGTAGTCCCCTTGATCCTCGTTGGCTAATATTTTTTGAGCTACTACGAGTCATTGCTCTTTGGTAAAGTGTCTAAACCTTTTATTTATTTTAGGTACGTTGATGACACCTTTGTTAGTATTTCTAATGAAAGTGAGGCCATAATTTTTTTCAATAGGCTTAACTCCTTACACAAGACTTTATCTATCAGTATGGAAGTGTAGAAGGATAACTGATTTGCTTTTTTGGACAATATATATATATATATATATATATATAGTCATCCGCAGATATATATATATACCATCCCCCTATACCTCGTACAAGAAATTGCCAATAAAAGAAGTGAATTTCCATCTCTTTAAAAAAAAAGTGAATGTTCATCTCTTTTCAAAAATAAGGTTTACTACCTGAGGAGACATTGTTCTTTTAATGTCGAAACAAAATGTACACTTTTGTAGTAGATTGTAGTTTGTACATGTTCTAAAATATAATTTATCTAAACTTATTTATAAAAGGAACTTTGTCTCTATGTGTGTGTATGTGTGTGTGTCTGTTTGTGTGTGTCCATTACCTATAGACTCCGAAACGGCTGAACTAATTTTCTTGAAAATTTACACAGTTGTACTATAAGCGTCTGCGAGTGTTCTTAGCTAGATTTTCTTTCGAGGTACCCCCGATAAATATCGAAAATCGATCATCGATAATCGAAAAAATCGGGTTATAGAAGGAGCGGTCCGATTTTAATCGAATTTGATACACTCATAGACAATGACATAGGAAACGATATTCAGAAATTTCAAGCTTTCATTATACCCGAGCAACGCCGGGCTTTACTGCTAGTAATAAATATTCATAGCTCTATTTCTATATTGAACACAATTTTACATTAATGTTTTGAACGTTGTAAATATTTTCTTTGTTCCTTATATATATATATATATATATATATATATATATATATATATATATATATATCAATGAGTAAATAGGTTTTGCAATCGCGCGATTCATAATCCTCCCGTCTCTTAAGATTTATTGCGTGTTTTAAGATTGGGCTTCCGGTTTCTTTCTAAAGTATTTTTAATTCCCTTTCATCCCAAGTAATCCCTTCCGTCTTAGTGGCATTATCGCCTTGCTTTCGGTGAACTGACAAATCTATCTATTTATCTATCTATCCAGTTCTTGTAAGTAAAATTAGAGTAGTATATTATATTTTATAATTAATGTGGTGAACAGGAAATATGTGTTCTCGACAAGTGCTCTTTCCTTCGGGGGTATTTAATAAAATCTTTCAAAATGATCTCCGGACATTTTCCGGAATAGACTTTCCAAGCTGCTTATAGAAGAGAAGGAAATTGGAATCTGAACTGTATTAGTTTTTTGGGAAAAAGCTTCCATTCCTGGCGAGTCAGGTGCTTGTGTGGAGGATAGGACGGAGCAAATGGCTCTTTCGGTGGCGAAGATAGACTGTAAAGAAAAAAAACACACTTATATTGTGAGTATATATTGGGAAGTTAAACAATAAGTGAAGGCGTATTTACTTTAAAACAAAAAAACTCAGAATAAATGTGTTGCGAACAATTCGAAAGAACACAAACAGTATATAGACATAGACGAATATGATTTACATATTATTTATAATTATCATTTCACCCTGAGCATGGGCATAAAGCCACTAAGACACAAATATTAGAGAATATGAGAAAAATACTTTTCAGGAGAGAGAATAACAAAGAAACAAGAATTAAGACGATATAAGAGAACTATTAACATTTTATTTAAATTTTTACAGATCAAATTTGAGTTGGCATTCGTAATGCGGAAAAGAGTTTTAAAAGCTAGAGATGCGACAGAAGAAACTGTTAACATAAAACTTGCGGTGACATTTCAACTGTATAATATATCTACTCTATCATTTTCTTTTCTCGCACTTCCCTCCTGCGGAACTTCCTTCTTCTTTCTTGCTTCCATGATATCCTACAATCTCCAAAAGTTTAAATGTGACGTCATTTACCATCGTCTATCTCCGTGACTTTCACCTCTCTCTTACTCTTTCTACAACATCACTTACGCTGTTTTCTTCCCTGTCATTCGTCTCCACTCATTTTAACCCCCTGCTCATCAGTGGCAGTATTGCCTTGCTTGGGTTGAAATGATTATTAAAAATCAACAATGATGAATCGTTGCTGTCAATCTAGTAGTGAGCCAAATTTAATAAATAAATTTTACATGCTATAAAAGAAAGTTTATGCGATCATTTACCATGAAAGTATTTATAGAAAAAGCACAGGGAAGCCACATTACGGCGGCGAGAAAGCGAACAAAAATTCCTACACAATTTACTTAAGGAAAGCGAGAAGGAAGGACTAATCATCAACAGCTGAAAGACAGAATACATGATTCTCAGCAAAAGAAACAGCATGACTTGCTAATTCAGTCATTCAGTCAGTTAACTGCCATACGTGATATACGCTTGGGTGATCATGCCTCAAAAGAGACATAACTACCTTGGCAGAAGATTATCCACCAGTAGGTTGCCATTATTTTTTACGGTAGACTGGTTGCCAGCCAAGGCTGTAGAACACAGTCTGTCCTGTTATTTAACCCATAACTGAAGGGAAGAGACGGATTAATACCTTTCTCAATTTATTTGTACGCAAAAGAATGCGCATCCTGAAAAAACATAGAAGTGTTGCATACCAATACGACGAAGATGAAACTAGGATCTAAAATTGATTATCCTTTCGACTTTGCTGATAAGTCACTGGTGCCCCCTCAACAGGTGTTTACTCGTGCAACCAGACTGGCAACTGGGTCCCACCCATTCACAGTCAGGTTAGCCAAATGCTGACGACATTTCTACTCCTGCAGCTTCCTCTCTCGCACTTCCCGCCTGTGGAACTCGCTCCCATATTCTTGCTTTCCTGACGGCTACAACCTCCAGAAATTTAAATGCGATGTCAATACTCATCTACTAACCACTGGACTCTAGCTCTCTCCCCACCCCCGTATAACCTTCCCTTTCTCTCCACCTATGTATCTGTCATCGCACCTGCATTTTCAGCTTTCTATTGCTCCTTTCTAACTAGTTTGTACTCATCACTCTTTTCTAATTAATCTTTTTACAGTTATGTAGCCCCCCGCTCATCAGTGGCATTTTTGCCTTGCTCGGGGTGAAATGATTAAAAAAATAAAATAAAAAAAATAAAATGCCGACATGGATATGTAAAAATGTATAATTAATTTTTATTCTTTTTCTTCTCGTTTTGGTGAGGTGGTTTGTGTCAGGTAAAGGTTTGGTCGGAGGTAGGCATGCGCGTACACGTTGACAGTTGGCTGCTGCGTTACATTCACGCCTGTTTTCTTATCTGAATTGCTGTTTGATCTCTCTGAGCTATCAAATAGGCAAGCCTCGCTCGACACATGGCACTTCCACTGGAATTTGTTTATATCTCAGCTGCATATCCTTTCTGACCTAGATCACTATGTTCGTCAAAACAAAACCCAGCCTCACACCAAGGTTTTTCGCACTCTCTTATATTTCAAAGCGAGTACACTTCTGAATGAAATTTTACCCCGCAGCACAAGAACATATAACAAAAGAACAACAATTTAAATTTCTGGGAAGTGTTTTTTTTTTTTCAGTTCACTCCAAATAAGGCAGCCTAACCGCTACTGGCGCGCAGGGGGGTTACACAGGAGGGCAGTGATGAGAAAGAGGCACAGGTTATAGGTGGAGTGGGTAAGAGAAGGATGAGAATACTGGTATGATGAGAATGAAGTGGACGGAAAAAGAGCACGAAAGAAAGGATGCGAGTCAGTGAGATAGGAAATAACTATTGACTTTACATTTAAATTCTTGGAGATTGTAGCTGTCGGGGAAGCAAGTATACAGAATGGAATTCTGCAGGAGGGAAGTGTGGGAAAAGAAGCTGATGAAGTAGAAGTTGCTGTTACATTTTGTTTGTTTCACAGTAAAAGAGTGGGACCTAGTTGCTAATCTAGTAGTTCGAGTAAATTCATACATAGGGGGCAACAGTGATCCAAGTTCTTCGGAGCAGAAGCCGTGAAAATATTTGTAGAAGTGACACAGGGAGATCACATTACGCCGGTGAGAAAGTGACTACATCTGAGCCGTCCAGTCGGGATCGATCACATTACAGATTTTCCGTTGGATGTTGTCCAGGGCCCTGAGGTGAATAGCAGAGGTACCCGACTAGATGTGGCAGCAGTATTCAATACACGGGTGGATGGTAGATTTATATTTAAACATAGCACAAAAAATCCAACAACAACAAAATCCGAAGGCGCATTGCGATAGCAGATCATAGCCAAAATAAAGGGAAAATGTTTTTTTTTATTATTATTGAAAAATCATGACTCCTGTGTCGAGTGTAAACAGAAAAGACAAACTGAGTAATGGTCAAGGATGTAAAGGCCAGAAATGTTGTTATTAGGTCGCGGGATACTACAACAAACCTACCTATTTTTACTATATTGTACAGTACACATACATATACACACACAAATACGACTATAACCACCAGCTTAAGCTGCTACTGATACGGTAATGCTATAGGCTCTCTCTTCCTACTCTCTCACTATTTATTACCCTTCCGTTTGGAAAAGGTGAGAGAAAGGCTGAGGAAAGTAGCGTTTAAATAGAAATAGGGGAAAGAAAAGCTCGTGTTTAAAGTAAGTGTGTTATCTTTCCTAAGTGGCGTAACGGGCGGAGGAACTAATTAAGTAAGGAAGGAACAAGCAGAATTATTATATGATAATACTTATCAGGATAAATTTCTCTAACTGTCGCATATATCCGGCGAGAAGACACATCATTGTCTTACACTTTCTTCTCTTTTAAATTCTTAAGTTGCATTCTCTTTATTGTGGCTGAGGTTCAATTCTTATTTTGTGTAAATTACCAATAATTTTTTATAATCATATCGCCCCAAGCAAGGCGTTTTACTGCCATTGTTGTGCAGGGGGTTACATAGAAGTAAAGTTGTGAGAAAGAGTGACAGATTATAGGGGGTATCAGGAGGTGGGTAAGAGCAAGATGAGAATACTGATGAGAATAGAGTAGACGGAGAAAAGAGCATGAGAGAGACAGGATGCAGTTTAGTGAGATAGGAGATGACTCTCTTTTTATAATCATATCGCTCCAAGCAAGGCATTTTACTGCCACTGTTTTGCAGGGGGTTACAAAGGAGAAAAGTTATGAGAAAGAGTGACAGGTTATAGAGGGTGTCACGAAGTCGGTAAGAGAAGGATGAGGATACTGATGAGAGTGGTGTTGACGGAGAAAGGAGCATGAGAGAGAGGATGCAGATTAGTGAGATTGGAGATGACTATTGACTTTACATTTAAATTCTTGGAGATTGTCGCTGTCGGGGAAGCAAGTAAACAGATGAGAATTCTACAGGCGGGAAGTGTGAGAAAAGAAGGTAAAGGACTAGAATTTGCGATTACATTTTATTGATTTCACAGTAAAAGGCTAGGATCTAGTTGCTAATCTTATGGCTCGAGTAAATTCATATACAGGGGGCACCAGGGACCTACGTTCATGAAAGTATTTGTAGAAGAGACACAGGGAAACCATATAGCGCCGATGAGAAAGTGACTGTATCTGAGCTGCCAAGTTGGGTTGATCACATCACAGATTCTCTGTTGGATTTTGTCAAGGACCCCTAGGTGGTTAACAGGAGCACCCGAACAGATGTGGCAGCAGTATTCAATGCACAGGTAGATGGTAGATTTATATTTGTGCAGGATGGTTTCAGACAGGATAAACTTCCTGGCCCTAAATAGAAATGATTTTCTCAAGACAAGCGACGGTTGTAGAATGATGTTGGTTGGTTAGTTTTTATGGCCTATCAACGCCTCGGCGGGTCATTTATTGCTAACTAAATTTTATTTATTTATTGCTGCTTTTCTTTCAACAATTTATTGTTATTTTTTATATATGTTTTGTGTCTAGTAATACATTTTTCTTTTTAGAGTATCAAGATTCATTGGGATTTGTTTTTAAGGGCTGGGTCCCCAAGCCCTATCCTTGTTATTTAACCTATAACTGGAGGGAAGGGACGGATTGATACCTTTCCCAATGGTACCAGTGCTTAAGTGAATGCAGGGTATTCAACTGGAATTCGAACTCGGCTCACCGATTTCTCTTTCCGAGTCAATATCCACTGCACCACAACGCACATCCGTCACTATACACTTACAGCACCTGGTATTCCCAAGCGGTCACCATGTAAGTAATGACCAGGCTCAACGTTGCATAACTTCGGTGATCGAGCGAGAACCGGTGTATTCAACGTGATAGGCCATAAGCGTAGCATGATGTGTTTTTAAGAATATTTTTTAGAATCGTATGCCATTTATCCTGGGACCCGTAACGAGGAAGGAGGTCTTGGAGAATTTAACACTCAAAAACCCCATCCGTCTTTTTCTTATGTTAAGTATGAGTTTTCTCTTCGTTTACATCCTCTCCAACACATCGTCGTTAGTCACGTGCTGCGTCCATGTTATCCTCAGCATCCTTCTGTAAAACCATAATTCTACTGCCCCAAACCTCGCCTTTATCCCTGGGGAGATTGTCCAACATTAACTGCCATACATAAGGACAGATATCACATAGCAAGCCAGCACTCTCTTTTCTGTTTCCAATGAGATTTTCCTCTCTCTCAGTACTCTGCTTAGCTTCTGAAATGCATCCTTGAATATGACAATGCGTCTTTGGATCTCATCATCTCACTTTCTATTTTCTGTTGGCATGTTTCTCGGATATTTAAATTTTCTTTTTATAAATGTATACGATAGATTCTGGATTATTTTATAACAGTTTTTAAAAGGAAAATTAACCCCCCCTCATATAATTAATCTTGTGAATAGTATCGATTTTACAGGGGTGGGGTTGTCCGAGTAAAGTAGACAAACTAATTAAGTCTCATTTTATTGCCCACGGTAGTTGACTTTTGAATTGATTTTTTCTTATTTCTTCTTCATGTGCCGTGTCCTTTCAGAACATAGGCGATCATGGATATCTATTTAGCTCTGTCTCTTGTCGCTCAACATTCTTCCTCTTGGTATCTCTCCCAAACCCCGCTCTGCCATCTATTTGCTCTAGCCTATCAAATAGGTTTCGCGCTACATTCCCCTGTCTCTCTTTCCCTTTGTCCGTCCTGTGAGTATTCAATTCTCCAGGCCCCTTTTCCTTATAACATGTCCCAGAAACCTCATCTGTCTCTTCCATATATTAAATATGAGTTTTCTTCTCGTTTTCATCCACTCCAACACTTCGTCGTTAGTCATGTGCTCAGTAAGGTTATCCTCACCATCCTTCTGTAAAACCACATTCCTGCTGGCTCAAGCCTCTCCTTCATCCTTGAGGCGATCGTCCAACATTTACTGCAATACAGAAGGACGGACATCACATAGCACTCGGCTCTTATTTTCCTGTCTCTCAGTACTCTGAGCTTTTCAAATGCGTCCTACGCCATGTCAATGCGTTTTTGGATCTCAATATTGCATTTACCATTTTCTGTCGGCACGGTTCCGAAAAACAACGCTTTTATTTTTTTTATTTTACTATTACTTATCCTCTTTACCGTTTCGGCACCTTTTGATGTGTTTTTGATTTCCTAATCTATAATTATGCCCTATTTTTTTCTGTTCCCTTCCTTATTTTGCTTAATTTACTCTTCATTAAAAAAAAAAATTGTTTTTTTGATGTATGAAACATTCTCTCTCTCTCTCTCTCTCTCTCTCTCTCTCTCTCTCTCTCTAATGATAATATATACGCGCTAAAAAGTCTGCCTCCTTCTACCGAGCGCCCGATACTCAGAGCTAGAATCACCGACTGACGTCAATTCAGTCGGGTTTCAATCCTGGATAAAAAGCAATTGACTGTCTAACCGTACTGATGAGCTGTGATATAGCGAAACAGATCTGTCTGCGGATGACTATTTACGCTCTCACACCCTGATGGAGCACTCGGGAAGAATGGGAGATTTGAAAAACAGTAACTACTCTGGCATCTACGCATCGTTCATTCAGCAATGAATTAGAACACTCTCAGCTATTCGGCGTGTATAATGATAATATACACGCTAAAAAGTTTTCTTCCTTCTACCGAGCGCTTGTAGCTCAGAGGTAGAATCACCGACTGACGCCAATTCGGTCGGGGTTCAATCCAGGGTAAAAGGTAATCGGCTGTCTAACCGTACTGATGTGCTGCGAAACAGATCTGTCTGCGGATGACTATATATATATATATATATATATATATTATAAATGATATTTTTAGAACATGTACAAATATTTTTTTATATTTATCCACTGCAAATTGTACATTTTGTTTCGACATTGGACTTCCAATGTCTCATCACGTGGCGTGAAAAGAAATGGAAGACCTCTTTTCTTATATCTGGGAGTTGTGTGTGGGATATTGGCGGGGGTCAGCGATAAGAGAATAAGTCTTGTAAATTGTCCGTTAGAATTTTGAAGAAAGTGGTGTAGGTAGGAGATATAGTTGATTCATGAAAGTGTGTTTTATGACCGCTGGGCTAGCCGTTATTTTTTGTTTTATTAGAGGGGGAGAATAAGGAGGGGTAAAGGGTAGGAGAGGATGGGATTAGACCTATCTTTAATATTTGTACAACTATAGAATATTTTTGTATTTAAGCACAGTTTTTTTTTTTATTTAAGCACAGTTTTATAATTAATCTAATTTGGTATATTTAACGTTATTTTTGAATTTAGGAAATTACTTTTTTCTATAAAACTTTAAATTAGATTTGATTATAGTTCGTGGTGTGTAATAGGTAAAATTTAATATGATAGGGTTGTTTGTACTATGCAGGGTTATCGTTTCTAGGTGGAGGATCCTAGTTTTGGTTTATGCAGTATTTTTCAGCATGATTGCAAGGTTCACTCGGATATATATATATATATATATATATATATATATGTGTGTGTGTGTGTGTGTGTGTGTGTGTGTGTGTGTGAAAAGTGTATGTATATAATTATAAACATCAATATATATATATATATATATATATATATATATATATGCAATTTGTCATATGTATTATATTATTTATATATTGTATATGCATGGTACTTATTTGAAAGCGCTCAATATCAGTGATAGGGCTGACATATTCATATAGATAGGTGTGAGTTTGTAACCCTGGGTTTCACGCACTTGCGATCGTCAGAGGGTTACAAACTCACATCTATCTATCTATCTATCTATCTATCTATATATATATATATATATATATATATATACTCCAATTTCTTTTAGGCTATTAATCCTTTCAAATATGATATCAAAATTCATATTTCACGTGTATGATTATCGAATTATTTTATCATAATCTATTTTGATTAGTTATTTCTTTATTTCTGCCATGTTTTGCACGCGAATTCTAAAATATTTTAATTTATTTTGTGTCGTACTACCACGATTCTTTCAAGAAAACATATGTGAAGTAACCCACCGCCACCAGCCCAGCCTAAGGTCCTTTCCTTATGAAAACTATTTTTTGTCAAAGTTCGTGTTTTGTTTCAGTGAATAAAAATGAAATTGACATTTTTTTTAATCATGTGACTTGTATAGCATCGTTTTTTCTCGATCAAAAATATCTGTTCATTTCGGTTCCTTATTAGGTTTTTAATTCCCGTGGGGGTCAGGTTTCTCAATAATATTTGAAATAGAAAACATATTGGATTTGTTTCTTTTTTCAGGTATTTATTTCATTTTTATTTTATTTTTCATTCTTTAACTTGATGGAAAACATCAACAGAATTTTTAAAAAAGTTTAATGCCCGGTAAATTTAGTATTCCGACATACGATCCCATTAAAAAAATTGGCTGTTTACCGTCAATGCATCGAAAACCAAATTATCACCGACCGGTCTTTGACAAGGTGTGGCATAAGAAGCTACTGCGTAAGCTCTCTAGCTATAGAAGAATTTTCTCAGTTATAAAGTCCTTCCTAACGGGTGGGTCCCTGAAGCGTTGTTAATGGCCACGGGCGTCCACTAATGTTCGCTTTCCGGTCCAGCATTCTTCTTCTACATAAATGATCTGTCTAACGGATGACACAAATGTTGCTACACAAGCTCTCCAACAATGGAATCACAGGAAGCGTTTTCTTTATTATAAAATCATTCCTGATAGATCACTGAAGGTTGTTATTAAGGGTCAGACCTCCTCGGCTCCGGTGGTCAACACAGGCGGGCGGCCCCATAGGGTCACGTCTTGGACACACACTCTTTTTATGTACATAAATGATCTATATAAGAATATACTTCGATCATTTGTAGATATCTATGCTGATGATAGGACAATATACAGACGCTCTTCTAAAACTCTTGACGATCAGAGATGGACAGATAACGTCTTTTCCGAGCTATCACTAACTTCTCAGTAGCTTGAAAAAGCAAATTGGTTACGTTTCATCAGTCAAACCTCTAACTACCGTCAGTTACGATGAACGGATATATCCTCAATGAGGTTTCATGCCTTGAGAAAATATTGGTCACTAAACTCACATCTCTACCTTATGTGATGCTGTTTTTCAATATGGCAGCGAATGCTGGAAAAGATGAAGGAAAGACTTGAAACAACCGAAATGTGGTTCTACAGAAATATACCATAGACAGAACATATGAGCAACAAGGAGATCTTTGAAGAGGATGGACACGAAAAAGATGCGAACGCTTAACATCAGGAAAGGACAGCTGAAGTTTCTCAGACATGTAGAGAGGAAGGAGGGCTTGGAGAATCTGATGCTCACGGGTGGATAGATGGAAATAAAGACAGGGGAAAACAACGCGTGGCATAATTGAGGGATTGGGTAGATGGATGGCGGGCGGGGTTTGACTGGTATAACATGAGAAGCAGTGTTAAGAACGACAATGAATAGAAAGATGTGGAGGGCCATGAACGCCTACGTTCTGAAAGAACACGAGATATAGAAGAAGAAGAAGAAGAAGAAGAAACTAATACCCGACTTTGTGGAATTTTTATATATGATCCATTGAAAAATATGCAAGAAAAGTCGGCTCCCTGTTCCGCATTACTGAGTATCCTAATCCACAGGCTATCACGAGGCACTAGGAAGATAAGTTCGTCAGAATAGAAGTCATGAAAGTATTTATAGAGAAGACAGAAAGAAGCCACATCCCGTCGGTGAGAAATTGACTGAAGTTGAGCTGCTAAATCGGTGATCCGTTACATTGTAGATACTCTTTTGGATTTTAACGAGAACACTGAGATGAATAGCAGGAGCACCAGCCATGGCAAAAGTATTCAATTCACGGACGAATGATAGATTTGTACATATGAAAGATGGGTTCTGATGAGAGGAACTTCATGGTGCGCCACAGTGACCCAACCTATTAGATGTAGCTATAGAGTCGAGGTCAGTCAGTTAAGTGCCATACGTGATACACGCTTGGGCGATCATGTTTCGAAAGAGACATGACTGACTGGGCAGAAGATTATCCTGCAGTAGGTTGCCATTGCTTTCTGCGTTAGACTGGTTGCCAACTAAGGCTATAGAACCCAATCTGTCCTGTTATTTGACCCATGGCTGGAGGGAATAGACGGATTAATACTTTTCCCAAGGGTATTTGCGCGTATATGATTGCAACGAGTTCAACAGGAATTCGAACTCGGCTCTCCGATTTCTCGTGCTGAGTCGTTATCCACTGGACCACAACGCACATAGTCGTTCTAATTGTGGTCGACTGAGTGTGTGTTTAGACAAGACTACAGAAAATGTGTGAGCAAAATTTGAAGTTGCAATACAATAGCAAAATATATTTTCCAAAATTTAAGAAAAGTATTAAGAAACAAGAAAATTTTGTTCGGGAGAATGAAAAAAAAAATGAACGTCAATAATATTTTTCATATACACTACCAGCTATAAGTATTAGGCGACCACAGTTTTTAAAAAACGATGTATTTCATACTATTTTAGTAGTTATTGCCAAGAGGATAATTACAAATAAAAATAGAACTGTTCTTTGTTAATATTGCACAATAACATGTGCCTCAAATGAACTGTTCTGGTGTCCAGTTTTGTGCTCTCTTTTCCATGCTAGTCTCTTCTTATTATTGGCTGGCTTCCTGGCTGCCTTGTAAAATTTTGTAAAGTAATAATAACAAAAGAACCATTCTATTTTCATTTAGAATTATCCAGTTGGCGATAAATACCAAAAATAGTATGAAATACATCATTTATTTTTAAAACTGGGGTGGCTTATTAATTATGGCCGGTATTATATATATAAATAATATACAGGGTGCGATGGGTAAATTGTCGCTATTTGCTTTGTAATATTTTGCAAAGTTATAATAATAAAAGAACCATTCTATTTTCATTTAGAATTATCCACTTGGCGATAAATACCAAAAATAGTATGAAATACATCATTTATTTTTAAAACTGGTGTGGCCTAATAATTATGGCCAGTATTGTATGTATATATATATATATTTCAAATCTACAGCGTGCGTTGGGTAAATTGTCGCTATTTGCATTGTAATATTTTGCAAAGTAATAATAACAAAAGGACCATTCTATTTTCATTTAGAATTAACCACTTGGCAATAAATACTTAAAATAGTATGAAGTACATCATTCTTTGAAGCACTGGGGTCGCCTAATAATTATGGTCAGTAGTGTATGTCAGTAAATGCTGGACAATATCAATGCAATATGGATGCTGAGAATACCAGAGAATATTAGCAAAGAGGAACTTTTACGGAAAATGGAAACGAAAAGCACACTCATGTTTAGGATCAGAAAGTAACAAAAATAGGTATAGGTAATGAGGAAAGAGAACTTAGATAATTTGACACTCACGGGATATATTATAAGAAAGTGTGAAAAACTCAAATGTCGAGTAGGATACTAAACAAGCTTCTTTTAAATGTATAGCAGAACTCTGATTGGGAAAGGACAGCAAACAGGTAAATATTGTCATGAGTAATAAATGATAGTACCTTGAAAGCTGTCAACCTGAAAGAACACGATACACAAAAGAAAAAAATGTGGTCAGTTAAAAACCTGCGTTTGCATTAAGGAGATAATCCAATGCGGAAAAAGCAGTGGTAAATACAAAGTGATCTGCTGGAAATTGAATTCGTGCAAAATAATCTTTCTTTACGAAGTCGTGGAAGTCGTGGAAACCCATGATCGCCACATCCTAGTACAAAGCACAGAGAAGAAATATCAGCGATCTAATAGGGTAGACAAATTTTACAGGAATCACCTATGGCTTGTGTAATTTACGGGAATTCTTCGGAAATCTACGATTGTTATATATATATATATTTACTATTTACGCTCTCACACCCTGATTGATCACCCTGGAAGGATGGTGGACTTTGAAAAACAAGCTACTCTAGCATCTACGAATCGTTCATTCAGCAATGAATTAGAACACTCTCAGCTATTAGGCGTGTGTAGTGATAACATATACGCTAAAAAGTCTGCCTCCTTCTACCGAGCGCTCATAGCACAGAGGGAGAATCGCCGACTGACGCCAATTCGGTCGGGTTTCAATCCTGGGTAAAAAGCAATCAGATGTCTAACCGTACTGATGAGCTGTGATACAGTCGGGTTTCAATCCTGGGTAAAAAGCAATCGGATGTCTAACCGTACTGATGAGCTGTGATACAGCGAAACTGATCTGTCTGTGGATGAATATTTACGCTCTCACACCATGATTGAGCACTCGGGAAGAATGGTGGACTTTGAAAAACAGTAGCTACTCTAGCATCTACGCATCGTTCATTCAGCAATTAATTAGAACACTCTCAGCTATTGGGCATGCATAATGATAATATAAACGCTAAAAAGTCTGCCTCCTTCTACCGAAATCCCGTAGCTCAGAGGTAGAATCACCGACTGACGCCAATTCGGTCGGGTTTCAATCCTGAGTAAAAGTGCAATCAGCTGTCTAATCGTACTGATGAGCAGTGATACAGCGAACCAGATCTGTCTGCGGATATAGATATATATATATATATATATATATATATATATATATATATATATATATATATAAGCATACTGTGTAGGTAAAGAAGAATAAAAAAAAGTATCCTGTGCATACAGTGGTAGGATAACTCTCTAAGAGAGCTCTAAATATATATGTATATAAATACATATAGAGCAAATATAAGAAAAATTAAGGCAGACACGTTATTTTATGGTAGATCGAAAATGTAAGCCTATCTCAGGCGAACCATCATCAGCTTCCATCTTTATTCTACAGATGATTTTATACGAAAGGAATTCACAAAGACCCACCCACCAAAAAAAAAAAAAAAAAAAAAAAAAACGCAATAAAAATAAAGATCGGTTCCTTTAAAAGAGAAAATTTAAGAAAAAAGACATCATTACATCAGTTCGGCGAATACACACACATTCATACATAAGCATATATACACACACATTCATACATAAGCATATATACACACACATTCATACATAAGCATATATACACACACATTCATACGTAAGCATATATAATTATATATATGCAACATATAATCAAAGAGCACACGTAAGAGCGGATGTCAACTTAAACTTAAAGATACATTATGCGAGTCACTTAGACTGCTGACACGTATATTTGAAAAGTAAAGAAAGGTTGTTCGGAGATAGATAGATAGATAGATAGATAGATAGATAGATAGATAGATAGATAATGAATACAATGCAATAGATAGATAGATAGATAGATAGATAGATAGATAGATAGATAGATATGAACACAATGCAATAGATAGATAGATAGATAGATAGATAGATAGATAGATAATGAACACAATGCAATAGATAGATAGATAGATAGATAGATAGATAGATAGATGAATGAACACAATGCAATAGATAGATAGATAGATAGATAGATAGATAGATAGATAGATAGATAGATAATGAACACAATGCAATAGATAGATAGATAGATAGATAGATAGATAGATAGATAGATAGATAGATAGATAGATAGATAGATAGAGATAAAAAGAAAAAGAAATGTAAGTATCTAAAAGAGTAAATGAAAATGGAAGAAGAAGAAAGAAGAGAGGAATAAATTTAAATTAGAAAGAAAAGAGGATAGGAGAAAATGAAAATAAGAAAAAATAAAAAAATAAATATTAACGGTGAATGGATAAGAAATTGGAGTCTAAAAAAAATAAGAAAAATAAAATAAAAATATTTAAGAAACAATAGTTAATCAATACGTTGTAATGGCAAACACCATCACACCACTATATAATCAAAATTATACTAATTATACAGTCAACAAAAGAAATCTATTACAATATAAAGTTTAAAAAAAATTAAATTTAAAAGTAAGACTAATTATTTTATTCAAATTTAGTTGTTTAAACTTAATTATTTAGTTTAAAAATAATCTTAACATATTAATAGTGGAAGGATAAGAAATTGGAATTTAAAAAACTAAGAAAATATATTTTCTTATATATATATATATATATATATATATATTTTCTAAACATATGCTGTTGAGTATAAGAGACAATGAATGTCTATTATGTTTAAACATGAGCCGTTCTAAACGTCGTATTTTTGCTTTAATTTCAGTTAAAAATAAAGACAAAAATTCTCCAACATTTGGATAATTATCAACTTTAAAACCGGAAATAATATATTACATTGCATTTGACTAGATGGTTTTGTTGTCATTTCGCGCTATCCCGAGGTGTGACGTCATAAAACCGCATCGCAAATTTAAGAACTGCGTTTATTATTTTTGGTAACTATTGCCGTTGCCAAGCGGAGTTTTATGTCAACACAAAATAAAATCGTCGGTGATGGCGTATGTTATTGTATTTCAGTTTAAACAACCTCTCTGAAGATGGCTCATGTGAGCCGAAATCTTAGAAGAAAATCAATAAATTATTATCCAAATGTTGGAGAATTTTGTCTTTATTTTCAACTGAAATTAAAGCAAAAATACGACGTTTAGAACGGCTCATGATTAAACATAATAGACATTCATTGTCTTTTATATTTAACCGTGTATGTTCAGAAAATTACTTGCTGCCTCGATATACTATATATATATATATATATATATACATTAATGGAAATGGAAAATAAATTCCAAAATGTGAGATACAAAATAAGATAAATATTTAAAGAACAAAATATGGATTTATTCTATTCACAGGCTGTAACAACAAAAAAACTTCACAACAGTAAATATAATCCCTGATGATGGTTATAACAACCGAAACATTATAAAGTTTGCTATCCCACAGTAAATCCATATTTTGTTGTTCTCAAATATTTATTTTATTTTGTATCCCATATATAGAGATGTGCGTTGTGGTACAGTGGATATCGGCTCGGAACGAGAAACCGGGGAGCCGAGTTCGAATTGAATTCATTGTATTCACTTACGCGCAAATGCCCTTGCGAAAGGTATTAATCCGTCTCTTCCTTCCAGTTATGGGTTAAATAGCAGGACAGATTGGGTTCTATAGCCTTGGTCGGCAACCAGTCTACCGCAGAAAGCAATGGCAACCCACTGCGGGATAATCTTCTGCCCATTCAGTCATGTCTCTTTCGAGACATGATCGCCTAAGCTTGTATCACGTATAGCACTTAACTGACTGATCCTATATATATATATATATATATATATGTGTGTGTGTGTGTGTGTGTGTATATATAATTTATATATTTATATTTATGTGTATATGAATCAGGTGATCCATCAAAAACAATTCTCAACCATAAAGACGAAATCAAAAAAAAACAAAACACACACACACACACACACACACACACACACACACACACCAAATTCAAAACACCGTCAAAGCAATAAAAACAACCAACTGACCGATGAAGAGACTTATATGTATATATATATGTGTGTGTGTTACACACATTAACGAAATGGTTTAACTATCCACATATTGAAATTATTTGTTTGAACATCATTTTTAATCGATACTAGTATTTGAGTAGATATTCTCTCTTTAATCAAGCAGCATATATATATATATATATATATATATTTAATTCTACCAACCTGATTATTTACGATAAATTTTGTGAAGAAAGTGTGTGCCGAATGGTGGTTAATGGGAGATAAGGACATGGCTACCAGAAAAAGATTCTCACATGGAATAAGAATGATTTATCACAGTGGTCGTAATAAATGGTTCGATTCTAAATTTCTAGCACATGAATAAGGTCGGAGCGTGCAACGTCTGAAACGTTGTAATGATGGCAATAAAGATGAGGACAATAGTCCGAACAAAGTAAATAATGTTAAAATACCTTTTCAAAATACACCACTTTTAGCAGCCATTATTTTTGTAACAACCTAATATATATTGTCATCCGTAGACAGATCTGTTTCGCTGTATTAGTCGCTGATTCTACCTCTGAGCAATGGGCGCTCGGTAGAAGAAGGCAGACTTTATACCATGTAAACATATGCCAGTATTCTTCCAGAGTGCTCAATCGGGGTGTGAGAGCGTAAAATAGTCATCCGCAGACAGATATGTTTCACTGTATCACAGATCATCAGTACTGTTAGACATTCGATCGCGTTTTGGCCAGGATTGAAACCCGACCGAACTGACATCAGTCGGCGATTCTACCTCTGAGCTCTGGGCGCTCGGTAAAAGAAGGCAAACTTTTAGCGTATGATATACCATGTAAAAATACGCCAGTAATTTACAGTATTCTTATTTTTTACTGAATAAACGATGTGTAGATGCTAGAGTAGCTACTGTTTATTCCAAAGTCTACCATTCTTCCAGAGTAATCAATGAGTGTGTGAGGTCGTAATATATATATATATATATATATATATATATATATATATATATATATATAAAAGCCTTCTCTCAACAAAACGACATGACAAACTCACACACCGAAAAACATACAGTCACACACATACATACACACACAGACACACAAGCATACACACACACACACACCCACACACACACAGACACATACACACACGCACACACCAAATTCAAAACACCGTCAAAGCAATAAAAACAACCAACTGACCGATGAAGAGACTTATAAAGATAAACAAAGGCGCCTAGAAGGTAATTTTAACGTACTAAAGAGGTAACCCCCAGACCAAAATCATTTCAAATTGGGGTAAGCACTTGATTCATTTATTTATTTATTTATTTATCTGTTTATCCACTTATACACGTGCTGATGTGAGAAAACACACACTATTCAACACACCAAAATTTGGTTTATTTTATTTTATCTTATTTATCTTATTTTATTACTTTTTTATTTTACTGATTTTATTTATTTTTTATTTCTTTATTTTTATTTGTATTTTAATTTTCTACTTATTTATTTATAAACAAACAACTTGGCCCTAAGGAACAAAAGGAACTCGAAGTAAAGCCACATATTTATCCGCCTGAAGAGAGTCAGTATTAGACTCGAAACACGTGTAGCGTCACAAATACCATTATTGACACTTAAAGTATCATAACATGTATAATGACAACAGCAATAAATATACACTTTAAACAAACCATTCACAACCTCACACTTTTTATTCTATACCAATTTCTCTCGTTGGAACAACCATATTTCTTTTTCTAATATATATATAATATATATATATATTATTTGTAAACGAATAGGTTTCTTAATTTTTAAAATTATAAAATATATTTAAGTTCAACTAAAACACCTTTAAGAGCAGGTGGTTCAATCACAGGTTTACATTCAAAATAGAAAACTTAAAAATCTTTACAAAATTGGCTAACCACGTGTAGAAATTAAAATCAAAACATGGAAAAGACCCAGACATAACTTGGAGTTTAGTAAAAACAGCCAAGCTTTACAATGGTGGCAAAATATGTAGACTGTGCCAAGAAGAAAAGTTAGAGATTATGCTATTCCCAAACAAAAGCGAACTGTTGAATGAAAAAAAGGAAACTATGTCTAAGTATAACCATACTAAAAAAATACCTCTTAAGTTCATACAAACATGGATAAAAACGTCAAGATTCCTTGTAATTTTAAAAATTGTGCGTTCAAAAATTCCCTGCCACGTGAGCGTTAAAAAAAAAACAAAAAACACCGTTACGTGAGCGTTCTTAAAAAAAAACGGTAAATGATGAAATCAGTTATTGCAAATCGCCTGAAGACACCACTTATGGTAGAAACCTAGGTCGCGTAATAACTCTTTTACAAATGAAAAATAAAAAAAATAAACAGTCCCTCTGCTTAAAGAGAGACGAAATCCTAGATTTAATGTATAATAGCTCCAATGTCTCCAAATAAAACGCTGAGGGTGAACCAGACAAAACAGTGAATTAGTCAACACTGAAGCCAGTCACACAATAATTTCTGCTATCTATCAGGTGTTTAGGGATTGCTGACCCGGAAATGATGATGAATTAAGAGTCTATCTTAACATTTATGAAGCTTAGGAGCAAAACCGGTCAGTATTTTCCGTTTCTTATTTTTATTGTTCCATCTTTAAAATACTTGTAAGTATGAAGTTTACTTTGATTCTTGCTATGATAACATTTGGTACTTATAACAATATATATATATATATATATATATATATATATATATATATATATATATATATATATTGTGTATAATGATAATATATACGCAGAAAAGTCTGTCTCCTTCTTCCGAGCGCCCGTAGCTCAGAGGTAGAATCGCCGACTGACGCCAGTTCAGTCGGGTTTCAATCCTGGGTTAAAAAGAACCGTACTGATGAGCTGTGATACAGTGAAACAGATCTGTCTGCGGATGACTATATATATAATACTATGCAAAAGTTTTAGGACAAGAACTATTTTATCTTTTAGGAGGTATCAAAATAAAGTTTAAAATCGCCCCTGTCCTAGCACTTTTGCACACTACCGGAAGTATGCAAAAGTATTAGAACAGGGGTGATTTTCCTAAAAATTTCACTGAAATTCAAATACATGGTGAAAATCCAAGTAAATTACTAATGAATATTGATTATTTAAAACTAGGCGTAAAAGAAATGTATTAAAAAGAAGTCATATTTAATTGTTCCTATTTTTTATTAAAGAAGTTGTTTTGAAATAACTCTAGTGAACATCTATGTGATATTTTGGATAAAGAAAATTGATAAATCTAGTGTTACTTGGCAAGACACATTTTGGGAACAAATACAAGCTGCTTGGCAGGAGATACCATTAGATACATTGAAGAAGCTTATTATGTCAATGCCTGAAAGTATGAAGACTGTGATAAAAGGCTATTATAATAAATATTAAATTTATTTTGTAACAAGTGTTTTTCTTGTTAAAGCATTTGTTGAATAAATCAAATAAAATTACTTTAATTAAATTGTTTCTGTTCTGTCAATATGCCTCATATTAGATAAAATAGTTAGTGTCCTTATACTTTTGCACAGTACTATATATATATATATATATATATATATAGAGAGAGAGAGAGAGAGAGAGAGAATTGAAATAAATTGTATTCTTTTATACATCCATTGGTTGGCATCCAATTTATTTTTACTATAATACTCTGTTAAATTTTAACATTGAGTTTTCATCGAATTACGATCTCCTAGAATATAACATACTATATAAGCTTTGTAAGAATTATTTAACTAAAAACGAAGAGGAAGGAAAGCTTCAGAATTCGAATTGGCCCCCACAAAGCCCGAATCTCAATCATTTTGAACATCTATGAGATATTTGGGATAAAGAAAATTGATAAATCAAATGCTACTTGGCAAGACACACTTTAGGATGAAATACAAGCTGCTTGGCAGGAGATACCATTAGATACATTGAAGAAGCTTGTGATGTCAATGCCTGACAAAATGAAGGTTGTGATCAAAGCAAAAGGCTATTAAACTAAATATTAAATTTATTTTGTAACAAGTATTGTTTATTTATTTTTTTCTTGTTAAAGCATTTGTTGAGTAAATCAGATAAAATTACTTTAATTAAATTGTTTATTTTCTGTCAATATGCCTCATAAAAGATAAAATAGTTCTTATCCTAATACTTTTGCACAGTACTGTATATATATATATATGTTATAACTTCAACTTTCTTTTTAATGGATATTATTGAGTAAACGATCCGTTTATTTAAAACGAACGTTTATAATGTAGTGAATATAAATCTTATAGCTCACAATTTGTTATGGTGAAACGCACTTATTCCTCAGATAATGGTTTCTCCCTCCTATATTAATAAAAGTTAACAGAAAGTTAACTCGAGAAGTTCTTGGGAAGTTCATAGGAGTTTTTAGAAGTTCTAGAGAGTTCTTTAGAATTCTATTGGTGTTCAGTAGAACTACTAGGCATTTGATATTGGTCGGCAGTTAGCGGAATACTAAGGAGTCAGCTTTTCAGTGGAAGATTACCAAGTTCCTAACATTTTGGGTGCGTTACGTCGATTAGCAACCGAGCTAGCGAGATGATAACCATCAGTGCGAAAACTACACCACAACATTTCAGTTACACACGCATTCCAAGTCGATCTGTTTGGTCAAATGTCCCGCCTTTTTGTACTGGAATCAGAATTATTCTATCAACAATACTTTAATTGTCGTTAACCTCGAATTTTGAGTATTAAAACTAATGTTATACTGTCCTGCATAATGCTAATCCGAAAGCTACTGCCGGTGCTGGTGCCAAGCTTGACAAGCATTCATCACAGATTCTCATTTTTAAAATTTTTGACGTTAGGGTCATGTTGAGACCACATCGTTCAGGAGGAAGGACAGTAACAGAATATAGTTAAATAGATAGATGAACGTTGACTAATCATATCGAATGTCGTATTTGTAAAAACGCTATCTTTTAGCAATTAACAGACAAAAGAATCGAGATCAATACGTTATGTTTCAGTTGACTGACTCTTAGAATAAACAAGTAATTTACGAGCGTCTGACTCGCAATGGACATTCACATTTACTGAAGGTCAGTTTACGACACGGTTTCTCTCTGAGATATGTTCCTGCTCATATGAATGTGTGTGTGTTTGTGTTTCTAATCATTTCATCTCCAAGCAAAGACAATAAAGCCACTAAGACGCAAGTGGCTTACAGATGAGAGAAAAATAAAAGAATAAAGATTAAGACAGAAAATAGAGATTGACATTGCACATAAAATTTTGAAGATCAAAGCTGACCCGTAAAAAGCAGCCGGAAGAGAATTCTACAAGCCAATAGTATGGGAGAAGAAACTGTTAGCATAGAACTTACGGTTACATCTTTCCATTTCAGCTGTAAAACGATTACACCTTACCATCAGTCTCGGACTGTGATGAAATTATTACGCACCACCACGCACAGGAAAACCTTCAGAAAAATTATTATGAAATTATAGAAAACAATAAATCTCTGTTGCCATAGTGCGAAAGTGAGTGAAGTTGAGATGAGAAATCAGGAGCAATAACGTTTTATATTATTTCTTATTATTCGTCTATATTTCTGAGATGAGTATTTACACAATTTATATTATTCGGACAATTGTCCTCAGCTTTGTTGCCATTTGTACGACTTCTCGGCCGTTGTACGCTCCGGCCTTCTTCAGGTGCTAGGAATTTCGAATCGAACCTTTTATTACAATCACTGGGGTATATCATCCTCATTCCTTGCGTAAAGCCTCGATTGGAAGTCACGAGTTATTTCTCTTTAACCCTGCAACTTAATTGTTCACCACTTCTGTAGCCTGGTATTGAACTCACAATCTTAAGAGTCAAGTCAGGAACTAACCAACGTCTATATCCACTGGGCCAGGTGTCCTTAAAGACGTTCTTGTTACTTATCAAGAATCTCTAAATTCATAGCAGGAGAATTAGGTCCTATGTGACAGCAATGTCCTAAGCATACACGGATTGTCGACTTATAAAAGTGTAAGTGTTCTATGAGCCACAGGATATAATTTCGCTCAATAGTGTATTTGTGGTGATACCGGCCGAGCAAAGCGAGTGATCGGATGTTTGCATTCTCACGACCAGAAAGCAAATGACCAAAACTGGTGCGCACTCCGGCTCCACGCAGAGGTTCCGGCAGAAAACTAAAAATTAATTAAATATCAAATTCCAGTTCGCGAGCCTAGGCGAATTTTATTTATCGGCCAATGGGAAGCCCAGAATCAAATACGAGTGTGAATTCCCAAATGATCTGCTGGGATCCAAAAAGACGAAATAAAAAGCCGATACAGAAAAGCATTGCCAGACAGACACAGAGAGACAGACCGACACAGACAGACTCGAGAGAGACGAGTGTAATTAGTATCTCCCTCGACCGAAGTCAAGCGAATTACTATGCTCGCCGCCCTTCCCTCTCCTTTTCTTCTTCGCTGTCTCAAAACTACTTACCGACCAAAGGAGCGGATACATCAAAGACATTCCTTATTTACAACGCTCCCACATTCATACACACAAATTTTCTTTTCAGCTTTTATTGCCATGAACATTTTAACGTCCGTTGGACCCATATTTAAAGGATTACTTTAATTGTAAAAACTTTAATTGATATGTGTATATATAAAATGTTATTTCTAAACTCAATTTGCTTTTCTTGATTTATAATCTTTATATAACTTATAGTGGGCTATCTACAACGAGGCCAAATTCAGTTAATCTGCAACAATATACAACTACTCTCCACTAGAACGAATAACCCACTATATATTTACATTAAATAAATATTATATAATAGAGGAATCAGCCTGGAAATCAAAAAGTGTGTTTATATTAAACAATATTATTTTGGAAAAGCAGTAAT
This sequence comes from Ascarosepion bandense, assembly GCA_037127315.1. Lineage (NCBI taxonomy): Eukaryota > Metazoa > Mollusca > Cephalopoda > Sepiida > Sepiidae > Ascarosepion > Ascarosepion bandense. Next base: position 4,096,599 of record JBBBDQ010000591.1, on the reverse strand, counting down.
GCAAAGACCAGGTTTACGCTGAAGGATTTTTTTGTTTATTTTTTTGAGGGAGAATACTGTTAATATTTTTTCTAAGAGTGATCTTTCAAATTTCGTAGCAGTCAACAAACATGATTGTCTAGTTTTTCAAAATTTTAAGAGCGTTTGAGGTAACGTCGTTGATTGGTTAATGAATGGTGAATATTCTAAGCGCAGCTTAGCTGTGACACAAGTCCGAAAGAATGGGGCAGACAGTGAGGATCGAACTCACTACTCAATTGTAATGGTTCTAGCAAGACGAGCTTGCTAACCATTAAACCCCGTCGAGGCGTCATTTGGTTAATTAATGTGAATGGGGAATTTTAAATTAGAGCAATTTTTAGCGCAACAATGAGTCAGTTGAGATTTTTAGTGACATTACATAAATCTATTGATTTTTTAAAAACTATTAACGGGATTCCACATTTGTGTTTCTGTGTGTGCATATGTCATCTGTTTGTATCTGTACACTTTCATGCGTATAAGGGTATGTATGCAATTGTGTGTATTACAATATAGGTAAGTGAGCCTGAATGAGCGCTTGTGAACGTGATTTCTAATGTGTATCCATATCCTACACATATATAAATCTACCATCCCCACCGTGCATTGAATACTGCTGCCATATCTGGACGGGTGCTCTTGTTATTAACCTAGGTGTCCTTGACAAAATCCAACGGAGAATTTGTAATTTGATAGATCCCGACTTGGCAAAATGTGGCTTCTCTGTGTCTACAAATACTTTCACGGCTTCTGCTCGGATGAACTTAACTCCCTGGTGCCTACTATATATGAATTTACTCGAACGACAAGATTAGCAACTAAGTCCCACCCTTTTAATGTGAAATAAATAAATTGTAAACGCAAATTCTACTCCAATAGCTTCTTTTCTCGCACATCCCACCAGTGGAATTCCCTTACATTTGCTTGCTTCCCCGGCAGCTACAATCTCCAAGAATTTAAATGTAAAGTTATAGTCATCTCCTATCTCACTAACCTGCATCATCTCCCTGATGCTCCTTTCTTCGTCCACTCCACTCTCTTAAGTATTCTCATCCTTCTCTTACCCACTTTCTGATACCCCTATAACCTGTCACTCTTTCTCATAAATTTCTATAGTGTGGACATAAAGTGGGGGACCAATTCTACATTACAATCAATATATATATATACTGATCCCTCACTTTATGGCCACAGTAATTTATAATTACCCACTTCCTTACACACCTATAACCTGTCACTCTTTTTCATAACGTTCCTCCTGTGTAACCCCCTGCACATCAGTGGCAGTAAAATGCCTTGCTTGGGGCGATAAGATTATAAAAAAGTCTGACTTTGCCTCTGCGTGCATGTGTCTCTAAACTGACGTATTTCTATTTGTTCGCGAGTGTGCATGCGTATATGTATGTCTGATTACGCGCCTGCACAGTTCTTTGAATGTGTGTGTACGTGTTTGTGAGTGTATATGTATATATGCGTTGAATGTGTAGGAGTTTGTTTGAGTTTGCATATGCCAGGTTATTTGTGTGAGGGTGTATGTGCATTTGTGCATGTTTGTGTGTAGTTGTGTGCATGTGTACGTCAGTAGGTGTGTATGTGTGCACACATCTCAGCCATCGTGATGTCATTTGGACAGAAACCGGGAATTGTTTCTTTATATTTTATTATATTTTATTTTTTGGAAGGAATATCTTTGATTGGACGAAAATGTCTAATTTCCTGCTTCTCTTTAACGCCTCTGTTTGCGAAAAAGCAATCAACATTTTATCATATGTATATATATATATATATATGTGTGTGTGTGTGTGTGTGTGTGTGTGTGTGTGTGTGTGTGTGTGAGGATAGAGAAAGAAAGAAATGATCAAACTGATATAGATGAACAGGAAAACTTCGAGACAGAAACGGGTATCCTGACCCTCACACACTTAGATAGATAGATAGATCTATCTATCTATCTATCTATCTATCTATCTATCTATCTATCTATCTATCAGTTTGTATATATTTATACAGATATAAAAATATTTGTTCGCATCTATCTATCTATCTATCTATCTATCTATCTATCTATCTATCTATCTATCAGTTTGTATATATTTATACAGATATAAAAATATTTGTTCGCATCTATCTATCTATCTATCTATCTATCTATCTATCAGTTTGTATATATTTATACAGATATAAAAATATTTGTTCGCATCTATCTATCTATCTATCTATCTATCTATCTATCTATCTATCAGTTTGTATATATTTATACAGATATAAAAATATTTGTTCGCATCTATCTATCTATGTATCTATCTATCAGTTTGTATATATTTATACAGATATAAAAATATTTGTTCGCATCTATCTATCTATCTATCTATCTATCTATCTATCTAAACCTGTTTATATCTACCTCAGACTCTTCTCTCTCTCTCTCTTTCGAAATCTGTGTGGAACAGACTGAAACAGAGAGAGAGAGAGAGAGAAAAAGAGAGAGAAAGAGAGAGAGATGGCGAAATACCGATAGAAACTAATCTGAGACAAACAGACAGACATACAAACATCTGATAGGTAGATAAAAAGGAAAAAAACCTGCAATTGACTTCGAGTGGAAGAGAGAGAGAGAGAGAGAGAGAGAGAGAGAGAGAGAGAGTGAATTGTTTGAGATACACAGATATTCAACAAAAGATAAAAAGATACATACATAGATACATAGAAAACGAGTATGCTATGTATTGTGGGGACCTACCTACAAGTGAACTTGTCCACACATTTTTAATGTGGCTACCAACTCTGCGTGAGGAGTCACTCAGTAGTAGTCACAGAGTGAGTGAATGAGTGAGTCAGGACGCCTACGAGAAAATATACTTTCCATTCAACGTTTACCTTTGTACTACGTTTCCCGGGAATATACTATTCAAACTTGTGTTTGAGTCCATGTTAGCTGTTGATGGCCATTCGGTCATAACACTATGATAGATAGATAGATAGATAGATAGATAGATAGATAGATAGATAGATAGATAGATAGATATGAACAGATTTAGATAGATAGATAGATAGATAGATAGATAGATAGATAGATATGAACAGATTTAGATAGATAGATAGATAGATAGATAGATAGATAGATAGATAGATAGATATGAACAGATTTAGATAGATAGATATGAACAGATGTAGATAGATAGATAGATAGATAGATAGATAGATAGATATGAACAGATTTAGATAGATAGATAGATAGATAGATAGATAGATAGATAGATATGAACAGATTTAGATAGATAGATATGAACAGATGTAGATAGATAGATAGATAGATAGATAGATAGATAGATAGATATGAACATATTTAGATAGAAATATTGATAGATAGATAGATAGACAGATAGAATTGTCACATTATTTTAAAAATATTAGATCAATCGAACAAAAATCATCGCACTTAGGTGTTAAAGAATATACATTCTTTACGATTAGAAACTTAAACAGACACCATCTTTTTTAAGCTCAAAGAAATTTCATTACAACTGAAAGAAATCTGATAAACTGGCTGTCGAAAACGTTAGCAATTATTCAGCGTGTTGATTAACGTTAATGATTTCATTGAAGGCTATACAAAGCTTCGTTTTATAATTCAATGGATTAATAGTTTGAAAATGATATGCTTTCGATTTTGAACGCAATTAATTTGAAAGTGCGTGGAAACACAAAGACACACACACTCTAAACATATCATCGAATATGTGCTGTACAAGAAGTGGATCTTTTTCGTGTCGGAAATATTATTCTTCTTCTCCTTCTATGTGCCTATTCCCTTACTGGCGTAGGCGATCATGGCCTTCAGCGTCTTCCTATTCATAGTGGCTCTGAGGACATTTTCCCTGTGACACCACGAAACTCTCGTTCTATCATCCACCTGCTCAGGCCATTCAAATATGTTATCCACTGCTTTCCTTTGTCTCGTTTTCCCTCTATCTAGCCTGTCAGTATCAAGTTCTCCAAGCCCTCCTTCCTCATTGCATGTCCTAGGTACTTTAGTTGTTTCTTCCTGATGCTTAATATTAATTTCCTTTTAGTTTCCATCATTTCCAAAACGTCATCATTGCTCACATGTTTGGTCCACGATATCCGCAGCATCCTTCTGTAGTACCACATTTCAGCTGCCTCAAGTTTTTCCTTCATTTTTGATGATATTGTCAAACATTCACTGCGCTATTGAACAACTGACATCACATAGCAACCTAGCGAAAGTCTCCTGTCTCTTAATAGTTTACTCAGCTTCTGGAACGCGTCCTTCGCAATGCCATTTCGGATCTCTGTGTCGCACTTTCCGTCTTCTGTTATAACACATCCCAGGTATTTAAATTTTTTTTACCTGCTTCATTTTAGTATCTCCTAACTGTATTTGGCATTTTGGGCTGCTCTTTTTGCTGATGACCATGTATTCGGTTTTCGTGTAGTTTATTTTTAGTTCTTTTTTATCACTCTCTTCAGCTACCTTCTGTAGGAGGTCTTGTAGTTTTCTTTCCGTGTCTTCAATCAGCACTGTATTGTCTGCGTACCTTATGGTGTTCAAATTGTGGCCTCCGATTACAAATCCTGGTATAACATCTAGTGTCCTCAAAATAGTCTCGCTGTACAAGTTAAACAGATCCGGTGAAAAGACACACCCTTGTCTTATGCCCCTTTCTATCTTTGTGTATCTACTGAAATCATTACCTTTCAGGATGCAGGCAGTTTTCTGCCAGTAGAGATTCTTGATTACTCTTATGTCATTTGAGCCGAAAGCAAAGAACCAGCAAAATAAAAACATATCCAAATGTTGGACAATTTTTATCTTTATTTTCACCTAAATTTAAAGCCAAATGTGACACGATAACTCGGCGTATACTAAGGTGGATTTGTACAATATGTATTTTATTATAATAGATTAAAATAGAAAATAGTTAAGAATAGAAAAATAGTTTAAAAACATGTGTTTCGTTTAACAAAAGTGAAAAAGAAGAGAAAAAATAAATAAACGCTTTTTCTTTTATAAGTAAAATTGTGGAAGAGAAAAGGGTATCAGTGATTTGATGTGATAAAAGATAAAGTTGAGGAAATAGATTTTTTTAGTGACCAGGTCAAAAACTGTCTTTACTGTATCTTGACCACACATTAAGAAAAGATAATATCTTCCCTTTCTCCAGGCAATAAAGAAACGCCTGGTTACGGGTAAAGTGTCAGAGCTATAAAAACATCCGACAGAAGCTTTATTAAGATAAAACGATAAAAAAAATCTGGAAAATACTTGGAGGCTTAGTGCAGACATCCCGTTCACACATCAAAGGAAGCAAAATTTAAGTACCTTGAAATTTTGGACTTACAATCGCCAATGCTTATCAATCGGTAGTCTAATCACTTCCGGATTGTTTTAAATAAATACAGGTGATTTTTCCGAACCGATCAGTTAAGTTTTTCGGTTGAGTGAGGGGAGTTGAGTTAGTTCAGCCGGGCGTGTGCTTGAAGTAGAAACTCCGTTCGTCTTGAGTCGGTCAGTTCAGCAATTGATCTCCATTAATTAGAGTTAGAGCTGTGTGTCACATTCGCCTGCCCCAACCGAAAGACTAACTCTAAACGAAATAAAGCATCCTTTCAACTCATCCAAGTTGTGGAAGTTCGTTCCTTATAGTTTAATCTTGTACCCCCAGCTTAAGACTCCGACTTTTTCAACAAACTACCGGCAATATCACAGCGTGGAGAAAGGCCGCCGTAGAATCGTATATTATGCTCTCATTAAGATTGAGCTCTCTGGAGAAGAAAATTTTAAAAACAGCTTCCACTTCGGCTATAATGCGTGACTCTTCAGAAATGAATTGAGTTCTCTCGGTGACTGGCGTCTGTATACACTGCTTATATACAAGACGTTAAAATTTCCCTTCTCTGACGCCATTCCCCGATGGCTTAGGGAGTAGAGACTCCGACTGATACCAACTCGGTCGAGTTTCGATACCGGCCAGAAGCAAGTGGATATGTCCAGCCACACTGATGAGCTGTGATACAGCGAAATGGGCTTGTATGTGGATGACTAATGTATATATAAATATATATATATATATATATATATATATATATATATATATATACTACCGGCTATAATTTTTAGGCCATCCCAGCTTTTAAAGAACATACTATTTTTAGTGTTCGTTGCCAAGTGGATAATTCTAAATGAAAATAGAATTGTTCTTTTGTTATTATTACTTTGCAAAATTTTACATGGCAGCCAGCAAACTTTTGCTTCGGCCAGCCAGGAAGAAGAAGAGACTTACATGGGGAAGAGACCACAAAAACTGAACGCAGAACAGTCCATTTGGTTAACATATTATTGTGCAGTATTGAAGAAGAACCATTCTATTTTCATTTTGAATTATCCACGTGGCAATAAATACTAAAAATAATAAGAAATACATCATTTCTTTAAAAAAAAAACTGGAGTGGTTTAATAATTATGGCCGGTAGTTTATATATACAAATAAGAAATCTCCCCCATAGAAAAAAAGAAAAAAAAAAAACATACAATTGTTGAAATCTCGACTAATGCCCTTTATCTAACAAGTGTTTAACTAAATCATTTGTTTAAATGTGTTCTATCAAAGATTACTGAAGTTCATATTGGCAATATAAGAAACTATTTTAAAAATCATTTTTACAATCATCTCTCATCCTTTACTAATAAAGACAAACGAAATATTAACTTTCTAAACATTTTTGGAAGTTAAAAAAATAGAATAAAACACCTAAAGATAAATAAAAATTCTCAAACTAGAAACTCTAGATCAGTCTCTAAGATAAAATGTTAATTATAAAGTACATCAAAGGCATGAAACTACAGCGAATTGACCCACTCTATCGTGACGATTTTTATATTCATTTTGGGCAAGTACAGAACATCCTTAGATTAGATGGTCTATTGTTTCTTGGTATTTATAACTGAACCTTTGTTGTTTCTATGTATGCCAATAGTTGTTGCCTTGTATGACAATTCTAGCTGAATAAGACCTCTTTACGGGGGAATGTATACACGGTCTATATCAGCCTTTTAATGATACATCTTATACTTAGAAAGAAGCTTTCCTGTCTTAAAATCTATTCGTCTGATATCATTTAGAGTCCAGTTCAAGATGTTGAAACTATACTGAACCACTGTTTTGGCAAGGCTATTATTATTATGTCATTTTTCATTATATTTCGATTTCTGCTTTGGTTTCACTACCAACCAAGTCTGCGAGGAGACCTAAGGCAGGTAGTGGCGTGTTGTTATGGCTCCATTTCATGTTTTACTATCTTCCCTATCATCCCTAGCATTACATAGATAAAGTTTTCCTTAGTGTGTGGGCTGTACTTAATAAGACAATTTTTTGTATATCTCTTAAGCTGGGGTTTCCAGGGATTCTTTCAATATGTTGTTTTGTTCCATTTTTTATCATTCCAAGTGCACTTCCTATCACTGGCACAACTCTTGTTTTCAATTTCCACATTTTTTCTATTTCAATTTCCAGGTCTTTATATTTTGACAGTTTTTCAAATTCCTTGATTGCTATGTTACAATCCGCTGGACAAGCCATATCAATTAATAGACAAGTTTTCTCCTTCTGGTTTTTAACAATAATGTCTAGCCTGTTTGCTTCAATTTTTCTGTCTGTGTAGATGGTGTAATCCCATACAATGGTTACATCTTTTATTTCTGTAACCGCTGCTGGGTGATGTTCATACCAGTGTTTGTTTACAGATTTTCCATCATGTTTGCACATTATTATTATTATTATTATTATTATTATTATTAATTTTATATTTTTGTTTATTTATATGTATTTATATTATTCTATTTAAAGTTAATTTTAATTTAATTTACTTTTTAATTTAATTTGTTTTATTTTATTTTATTTATTTTTGACTAAGTTATAATATTAAGTCTAATGAATTTATATCTTCATATTGTTTTTTTTTAATACCCTTTAATTTAAGTTCATGAATAATATTTCTTTTTGTTCATGGGATGTCATCATTTTTTTTAAATAGTAAAAGATTTGAACTGCAACACTGTAACCGATGTCAACATCTATCTCAATTCATTCCCGGTTCAAATTTCAAATTTCTCTCTTTCAGCCGTTTTCATTGGCTGTTCTCTCTCTACATTTTCTCATCTATTTTTTTCTTCTTTTTTTATTTCTTCTGTATCTTACTTTTTCATCTTTCTTTTCCTTTTCTTGATTTCTCATCTTATTTTCTTCATTTTTTTTTATTATTTCTTTCTTTATTTTGATCTATTTTAACAAGTACGGGAAAAATTTTCAAAATTAAAGCGAGGTGTTGTTCTTAAAGAATTTTTAAAATAAAAATGTTTATTACGATCATTTTTTAACTAATTTTTATCAGTTGAATTTCTCTCGCTTCCTAGTCAAAACACTATGAAAATATAAAAGTATATTTCAATCGTAAAAATACCAGCAATACATTTTCTTACTTAAAAAAATTATCAGAAATTAAAAAAAAAATACCAGGAATACATTTAAAAAAAAAATACTAAAGGACATAAGAAAATTAAATTTCAGCATTATGACCCCTTTAGGAGTTGATATGCCGCGAAACAAGCAAACTAACAAATATAATTTTCATTAGAATTTATATCGCTTCCTAGTAATGTAAAAGATTCGACAGATTTTATTGATTCACATGAGATAGTTTGTATTGATATTTCTTGGTTGAAACTTATAATTTCAGTTTTAGAGGCATTGGCATCATAAGCTTGACGGAATCTACACTGCAGAAAGCTATACTTAACATTTCTTGGAGACTACATTTTTTTTTAATCATCTCACCCCAAGCAAGGCTTTCCACTACCACTATTGCGCATGGGGCTACATAGGGGAAGGTAAAGAGAAGGAGTGGTTAGACATAGGGAATGTCAGGAGAAAAGTGACAGATGAGTAAGGATACCGAGGATGAGGGTTGGGCAGATGGGAAGAGTGTTTGATAAAATGGGAGCAGGTTAGTGTGTTAGGAGGTGTCTATTGACCTTACATTTAAACTCCTGGAGATTGTAGCCGTAGGGGAAGCAATCGTGTGGAAGGGAATTCCACAGTAGGGAAGTGCGAGGAAAGAAACTGTTGGAGTAGAAGTTACGGTTGCATTTTATTGGTTTCACTGTAAAAGGGTGGGATCTAGTTGGTAATCTAGTATCTCGTGCAAATTCGTATTTAGGGGGCACCAGTGATCTAAGTTCATCGGAGCAGAAGCCGTGAAAGTATTTATAGAAGAGACACAGGGAAGCCACGTCGCGCCGGTGGGAGAGAGACTGCAGGCGGTCTGCCAAGTCGATATCTATCATATTACAAACCCTCCTCTGAACCTTATCGAGAAGCCCGAGGAGAATAGCAGGGGCACCGACCAGATATGGCAGCAGTATTCAATGCACGGGCGGATGGTAGATTTATATATGTGCAGGATAGATTTAGACGGAAAAAACTTCCGGGCCCTACACAGAGAACCGACTTTCATAGTAGTGGATTTAGCAATGGATTCGATATACTCATTCCATTTGAGGTCCGCTGAAAGTGTGAGACCAAGGAGGCGCAGTGTTTTTAGTGTCTACATCTAACTAAATTATCTTTCTATGAACCCATCCCTGATATTTCTACAATCTAATGCAAATGCAGAATGTGATTTGCGAGACACTGCTAGCGAGCAAAACAAGAACTCGGGAGTGATCTACTGCTCTGGACGCCTAGCTATGGAACAAGATAGTTTGAACGCATAGAAATCACCTACATTGACTAGATATGTCATAACCCAGAATGACCCCTCCTAATGACGTAACACACTTGATATATGAGAGTGATGGTTGGAGTGATAGACTCATCAATGTTCCAGCTTTCTCGACTAAATAATAAAAATGAGAAAGCCGCAACAAGATTACAGCTATTTGAATTGCGAAACTTATTAAAAAATGAAGACTGCCAACAGCAGTAATAACTAAAACGGATTGAACTTGAGGAACTTGTTTTCTTAAAAAAACGTTTTTAAGATAAATATCTTATACATTCGACTCTGCTTCGCCACAGCGAATCGGCGTGCGGCAGCGTCGCCGTAGTCGTAGGCGTTGTCAGCTTGCATCGGCGGCGGAAATGGCAACGGCTAACGGCAAAACGGCGGACGACGTGCACCAGCAGCAGCAGCGAACCACGGAAGCCGGTGACGGTGCGCCAAGCCTAGACGGACGAGATCTAACGCACACGACAGGCTGCCGGTAGGATGTGCGTTGTGGTACAGTGAATATCGGCTCGGAACGAGAAGCCGGCGAGCCGATTTCGAATTCCAGTTGAATCCATTGTATTCACTTGCGCGCAAATACCCTTGAGAAAGGTATTAATCCGTCTCTTCCTTCCAGTTATGGGTTAAATAGCAGGAGAGATTGGGTTCTATAGCCTTGGTCGGCAACCAGTCTACCGCAGAAAGCAATGGCAACCTACTGCGAGATAATCTTATGCCCAGTCTCTTTCGAGACATGATCGCCCAAGCGTGTATCACGTATGGCACTTAACTATCTGATCTTATACATATATTATGACAGTAGCATTGGCTGCTTGACCAATGTAAACCAAATGTTTCCTTATAAGTCCTGCCCTTCAAATATGTTATTTGCTGCTTTCCTCTGTCTCTTTTTCCCTCTATCTGGTCTATTAGTATCAGGTTCTCCAAGCCCTCCTTCCTCACTGCATGTCGCAGGAACTTCGGTTGTCTCTTCCTGGTGCTCAGTATTAATTTACTTTTCGTTTCCGTTGCTGTAATGTGTAGTTTATTGCCATGCATTGGACTACAAATGTATGAGGCGATCAGAGCCTGCCTGTATCTCCTGCATTATATTATATTATTTTAGAATTATATTTACAAAGCAGACTTATCTGGAAATAGAGCCCTGGTTTATTTTTTTACTGTCTGACATTAAATTATTGAATTGACAAGGCTGAGACATCAGGAAATTGAACCCTGATTTTATGTTCCGCAGTGCAACAAAACTGGTGTTCACACGTGACAAGACGCTGATCGACATCTCTTGGCTTCAATTCGTACGGCACCCAATATTCTTGCTTTTGAATCATTCCTAATGCTTTAACACTGTTCCAAACTGTTGTGTGATAAATTCCTAATGATTCTGCAAATCAGCTTGCTCCTGATATAAGCCTTTATAAAGTAATGCCCTTTATAAGCCTTTATAAAGTAATGCCCTCATTCTTCGTCTTCAAACTCTTTCTGTGCGCCAAAGCGTTATTTAACTTCCGCATCAAATTCATTATATTTGAAGCATCTAAACTAATCTCTGCATATTATTTCTTATAGTGCATCATCGCCGTAAGTCTCAACAAGAATTCTATGTGCTTCAACTGAAGATTTATTTTGAATTAAGTAGTGCAGTAAAATTCCCTGCAAATACACTTTCGTTGGCACTAAATCCGACATGGATAACACTATAAAAAACAAAGTTGTTTACACTTGGGCGAAACTACACACACTGAATTTAAAACTTGCTTATAGTACTTTTTTTTTATAGATACGTAACCACCTGAAATTAGATGCACGCAGATATGGGAACATCCTCTGTTGAAAAACAACGAGAACTTAGTCAAGATCTTAATACTTTGATTTCATTGTTCACATGAACTCTTTTCTATGGCACCGAGACTTCATGAATATTTTGGAAATGATGGAAACGAAAAGGAAATTAATACTGAGCATCAAGAAGAGACAGATGAAGTTCCTGGGACATGCAGTGAAGAAAGAGGGCTTGGAGAACATGATACTAACAGGCCAGATAGAGGGAAAAAGAGAGAGGTGAAAGCAGCGGATAACATATTTGAAGGACCTAATCAGGTGGGTGATGGCACGAGGGTTGCATGGTGTAACAGGAGAAGGCGTGCTAAGAGCCACCAGGGATATGGAGACGTGGAAAGCTATGATCGCCTACGTCCTGAAAGTACAGGGCACATAGAAGTAGATATATGCCAACTGTTTATTAGAAATTATTATGTGGATATAAAGTGGGGGTTCAATTCTATATTATAATCAATATATGAACTGATCCCTCATTTTGTGGCTATGCTAGTTTCTATACATTTATATTCTAGATTTATGGGCTTGAGCTAGTGGATGACAGAACGAGGGTTGCATGGTGTAACAGGAGAAAGCGTGCTGAGAGCCACCAGAGATAGGGAGATGTGGAAAGCCATGATCGCCTACGTCCTGAAGGGACAGGGCACATAGAAGAAGATATATGCCAACTGTTTATAAGAAATTATAATGTGGATATAAAGTGGGGGTTCAATTCTATATTATAATCAATATATGAACTGATCCCTCATTTTGTGGCTATGCTAGTTTCTATACATTTCTATTCTAGATTTATGGGCTTGAGGGACAGGGCACATAGAAGAAGAAGAAGAAGAAGAAGAAGAAGAAGAAGAATAGGATGCATATTGTTGTGCAATGGCAATCAGTAGAGAAGAGTGAAAATTCAAGTCTTTTGCATTTAATTAAATTATACCCAAATACCCTATTTATATTATTCGAACTATTGTCCTAATCGTTGTTGTCTATGCTAGGCTATATAAATCTCCTAAGCCGACCAAGCATAGAGATGAATACAATATGTGAATAAGTAATAAGGAGGGCTTAAGAAATGATTTTCTTTAGCACTCCGTATTACCGGTTCACATATTGTATTCATTTAGTATCAAAATTGAAATATGGGCTCAGATAAAAAAAAAAAAAATGCTAGAAAAAACCATTAACATAAAAAAATACTAGAGAAAACCATTAACATAAAAATTGCAATATGAACTCTGGTAACAAAACAGTTATTGAACATTAGGTTTATTGAACATTAGGTTTATAAGTCCCAGAAATTCAATTGTTCTTGTCCTTAAGGACACATAGCCTAGTGGATATTATTTCATTGACTTGACCCAAAGAGCTGTGAGTTCAATACCATGACTACCTAAAGAGAATGATATACCCCAGTGATTGTAATAAAGGGTTAGGTTCGAAATTCCTAGCACCTGAAGAAGGCCGGAGGGTACAACGGCCGAAACGTCGTACAAATGACAATAGTCCGAATAATGTAAATAGTGTAAATACTAACTTATCTCAGAAATATAGGCAAATAATTCACAAATACCCCTGGGAAAGTTATTAATCCAGCTCATCTTTTTCTAGGTAGGTGTGATGGAAGAACATATTGGGTTTTACAGCCGTGATTGACAACAGGTCTAACGCAGAATGGCAACCTACTACGGGGAAATTTTCTGCTTAGTCAGTCACGTCTCAAAAGAGATGTGATCGCCCAAGCATGTATCACACATGGCAATTAACTGACTATTTAGTCATTAATTTTTAAATGAATTGTTTAGATGTGATCGCAGGTTCTGTGCCAACACTTTTTTTGGTCACTGTGGAACTCGTTTCCGGTTCTAAAGTTTCAAGCCAACATTCATTTTCAAAAGTTTAAATACAATATCAATCTTCTGTCTTCTGTCTTTTTATTACTTTTCAATTGTCTCGCTCCTTTTTAATACTTTCTTTTTTCTTATTCTCCCACACTCAGTAACTCTTTGTGTCTTAGTGGCTTTAGCGCCTTGCATTGGGTAAAAGGATTGAAAAAATATATGCAGTCTTAGAGTACGACATTTTTGCATGCAAGTGTAGAAACCGTAAGAAAAGACAGTGAAGCTACTGATTTGGTTACTGTGGAACTCGCTTCCGACTCTAAGGTTTCAAGCCAATATTCATCTTCAAAAGTTTAAATACAATATCAATCTCTATCTCCTGTCTTCTGTATTACTCTTCAATTGTTCCGCTCTTTTATAATGCTTTTTTTTCTTATTCTCCAACACTCTGTAACTCTTTTTGTCTTAGTGGCTTTAGCGCCTTGCATTGGGTAAAAGGATTGAAAAAAGATATGCAATGTGTTACAGTACGATATTTTTGTATGCAAGTGTATAAACCGTAAGAAAAGACACAGTGAAGCTACTGTTTGACCTCATGCCTAGTTTATATACCCAATTTTAGAAAACTTCGCTTGCTTCCATTTTGAAATATCCATTTTCTCGATGATTAGCAAGTTCCCAACGGCCATTCTAATGGAGAGAAGAACACTCTCTGTCGTAAAAATACCTTTTCATTTTAGCTGAGCCAAATCTTTCCCGAAATTCTTTATCGAGCTTATTAATCATTAACATGTTCACTGTCCCTGGCATGGAAAATCGTTATACAATTCGGAAGTTATATAAATAAATTTTACATTTGTTTTTGATATTTTAGTTCTTTTGCCCTGTAGTTCATTGACTAAGTAAGATTTTCTTGAATAAACATTAGCTTTTTCATTTCAACATGAAAAGAAAACCAGTGGAGTCATATCTCATGATTATACAGATCAAAACTATGACCCAGCATTTCTTCAAACAAATTTATTCTAAAATTGTTTTTAAATCTATTTTTTCTTCGGAATGTTCGTTAAAAAAAAAGTATCTGTAAATAATGTGAAAAGATGTACCCGGTTGAACATCGACGCTATCTTCTAGCGTTTCCTGACTCTCTGTACAGATATGTGAAAAAAAAAATGAACCTTTCAAGGGCTTTATAATGAAACTCAGATGAATCTCCGATGGAGCTCGGAATCATCTGGACCTGACGCATTTTCCTGTCGTTGCCTATGAAACCAATAACAATTGAATGTAAACTTCATGGAAGAAACAGCCTAATAGGTAGCTTAACAAAACTTGTCATTTGAATTCTGATTAATACAGCAAACCAAGGATTCAATGGCCTAAAGGTAATCAGAAAACTCTTTGGTCAAATCTTGATGAAGAGCTTTCATTTTTACTACCGATTCACCTTAAGGGTCCCATTGAAAAACAAACGGGCATATTTTGCAACATCGTATATAACGTTTGTTTTGACAGATTTGGCATAGAACCAAACAGAAGAGAAAACGCATTTAAAAAACCAAACAGACGACAAATGAAAAAGGGGAAATTAAGATCCGAACAACGGTTATTAAAACGCCGTCTGAAAGAATCCCCTTTGCATGAAAAAGAGGGAATATTAATTCTCTTAAATAATTCTGAAAATATCAAGAGCAGAAAACCAACGAAAGAATCGAAAGAAAAAACGCCAGGCCCGGAAATCATTTTATACGAACCCATATGGTCGCCTTCAGTCTATTGTTCGACAAGCGTCATGCTGGATTTGGCGCAATTCGAAGAAATTCGCAAAGAAAGCATGACGTCGTCTACTTCTTCCGTTCTCGTTCTGCTCTTGAATTTTAAAAAAACTGTTAAAGCGTTTTCATCTGTCTCAATGTGCCAATTGATTTTATTTTTCTGTCATTTACTTTGCCCAGTAGCGATTGCTGCTGGTGGTGCCAGGGGTGGCAGTCCCGCTTTAAACCACCGAAACTGTGTATTCACCCTTGGTTAGCGGCTGATGAGGGCAAAGTAAATGCACATGTGGTCATAGGTCACATGTTGTATGTAAGAAAAAAAAAGCTCATAGGAGAATTAGACCAGAAATAGGGAAAGAACAGCGTGATTACATTAACGACACTGGAACAAGAAATGCAATATTTAGGCAAAAATGTAGCGAAGATGAAGACAATAAAAGAAATGTCAAGAAGGGGGAACAGTAGAGGGGAGATGGAGAAAGAGGTGGGTAAGAAAAAATGAAGGAGTGTGAAATAAATAAAGAAACGAACGCTCAAATAAAAAAGAAGCAAAAAAAGAAAAAGAAGGAAAGGAAGAAGAAGGAGAAAAGGAATAACAAGGAGGAGTAGGAGTAGGAAGAGAAGAAAAATACAAGAAGGAAGAAGGCGGGTAAAAAGAGTAGATTGAGAAGAAAAAAAAAGAGGAAAAATAATAATAAGAAAACAGAGAAGAAGAAGAAGAAAAAGAAGAAGATAAAAAAGAAGGAAGAGAAAGAAGAATAAAAGAAGGGGAGATGGAAAGGATGGAAAGGATGGAAGGAAGAAAAAAGGTGAAAGAAGAACAAGGAGACGAAGAAGAAGGAGAAAAAGAAGAAGAAAATACAAAAGAAGGAAAAGGGGAAGAATAGATAAATGGGAGAAGAAAAAGGTGGAAGGAAGAAAAAGGTGAAGTTAGAAGAAGAGAAGAAGGAAAAGAAAAAGAAAAGAAAAAGAAGAGGGAAAAATAAAAAATAACAAGATTAACAAGGAGGAGGAAGAAGAGAAACAATACAAAAAGGGGAGATAGAGAAGGAGGTGGGCAAGAAGAGAAAATGGAGAAGAAAAAATAATAATGATAAAATAATAATAAAAAGACTCAAACAAGAAGAAGAAAAAAGAAAAAAAGAAGAAGAATAAAAAGAAAGAAGAGAAGGAAGAATAAAAGAAGGGGAGATGGAAAGGATGGAAGGAAGAAAAAAGGTGAAAGAAGAAGAAGAAGAAGAAGAAGAAGAAAGGAAGAAGTAATCTCAGACAAGCTGAAGAAAATAAAATAAAAGAGAAGAAGAAAGATGAAGTGGAGAAAGAGTAGAAGGGGGAGGAGAGAGAAGGATTACAGTGACAAATAATTATAACCAGCATCATAACCCGCCGTTGCCCGTGCAACTCAGAACATTTTTTAATTCGATGATTAATGCATCGTGTTACGATTTCCGAGCGCTTGTAGTCGCTGCCTCAACATTGGTACTGGATGCAGCAATTGCTCTTGTTGCCCTGACAACCGCAGCTTTAGCGGTCATACGCCGTAACCAAGCTCTTTTTTTAGGAGGCATTTGAAAAAATCTCGTGATGCAATAATGTTTATAATATTAAATGGATAAATTCCTTTAAAATTCAGTTATATATATATATATATAAAAAAAAAAAATTATATAAAAAATTGTTTTTTTTTGTTTTTTTTTAATCGCTTCACACCAAGCAAGGCATTCCACTGCCACTATTGCGCTTGGGGCTACATAAGGGAAGGTAAATAGAAAGAGTGGTTAGATATAGGAAATGTCAGAAGGGGGGTGATAGATAGTTTGGAGGATGGGAAGAGAGTTTGAAAGAATGGAAGCGAGTTAGTGTGTTAGGAGGTGTCTATTGACCTTACATTTAAACTCCTGGAGATTGTAGCCGTCGGGGAAGCAGTCATGTGGAAGGGAATTCCACATTCGGGAAGTACGAGGAAAGAAACTGTTGGAGTAGAAGTTGCGGTTGCATTTTATCGGTTTCACTGTAAGATGGTGGGATCTAGTTGCTAATCTAGTATCTCGTGCAAATTCCATTAAAAAAATCTATTTTCTTTTGTTTTGCGTAAACGTGATTTGATGTTTTGTGTGACATTGTAAACAACATTGAGTTTGTTTTTGTTTCAAAACAAATGAGGAAAATATTCACTTTTTTTGTTGACTAATGAATTTAACATAAGAATAAATATTATTTATTTAACGTCACTGAAATTAGAAATATGCAAACTATTACACTCTCAGTTCAGAAATTTTCGAAGAATATTTAAATATGTAGACATTTAATTTTAGAGGAAAATGTTACATTAATGCCACACGAATTACTGACAGTTGATTTCCTGCATGAAATATTTAGTGAAAAAAACCAGCATTTTTTTTAATGTTATTTTCTGAGGTATGAAGTATTACATCTGAAAAAAAAGACTTAAATAATTAAATTAACAATTGGCACTATTTTTTACATATTTTGTTTTGTTGAAAAAAGCCTTTTGTTAAAAATATTTCTTTTGTTTCAAAATTACGGAGAAAAATATTCACATTCTTTGTTGACCAAATGAATTTTTAAAACGTCGAAATAAAAATTAAATATAAAGGCTCATTTTTTTAGTTGCGTCTGACACGTGTGATTTAATTTCTGTGACGTAATTTACCAACCATCTTAGATCTTAGATGTTTTACGTGGCAAATGTAAACAATCGGCTCCATTGGCCAAGAGTGCGAAAGGTAAAATTGCTGAAATTAAGCTCAAAAAGTAAGTGTCGACCTGGATTCTCTGTAGATATGTAGATCCTGTTCTTTTCTTTTCTCACACGACCTTCGCGACTGTCTTCACACTGGTATTCCGATCCTTCTCTTGCCCTTTCTCTAACACCCAATGTAACCGGTTCGTATTTCTCTTCGTTCTCCTCCTGCATAAACTTTCACTCTTCTTTTATGTAGCCCCCTCCCCAATGAAGACTAGTTTCGGTACGGCCTTGTGTGGGGTGAAACGATAAAAAAATTCCATGTCGCCTTTCCTGACAGTATCATTTTTTTTTTAATCATGTCACTCCGAGCAAGGCGGTAACGCCACTGATGTGCTGGAGGCTACGTAAGAGTGTAAGGATTAGAGAAGAGAAAGCCGGAAACCACATCCTAAACAGGGAACAAGGGATGAGCCTCTACACCTGTTCAATAGACGTGGGTGGAGTGTGAACCGGGTGATATAGTTCAGAATTTAAACTTCCCCGTAACTCACATCTTCATACCAGGGTATTTTCAGGAAATGTCTGTAAAATCACAGTTTTATTGATACGTGGAACTTGTCCATCTATTAAAAATTTGTTCCGTACATGTTGTCACATCAAAGGAGGGATATCACTGAATAGTTCAGCGTTCTTTATTTTTTGTTTCTAACTAAAATTTTCAATGTCTTAATACGTTCCTGATTTTCTGGACAACAACTTTTGTGATTTTAACCTCTTTCTGGCGTCATATTTCTTTCGTTAGTTACTAACAAGATATATTTAAATTTCTCTAGATGACTTCATTTGGAAGGAATCACCTGCTGTTTTCAAACCAGTTGACGGCATTACATTCCGTTTTCTTATATGTAGTCTTCTTCTTGCTTTCCTTTGCTATATCCTCTTTTTTTTCGAATTTGTCTTCTGAGTTCCGCAACAGCATGGTATTATCATCATTACTTATAATGTTAAGATTAGGGCTGATTTTATAAAAATAATTCCCCCAAAAACAGAATCTCGATATTTCGCTGTTAGACAGACGGTTTCGAAAGATTACACATGTTTGGAATCGAAATTACTTCTACGAGGGTCATTCAATAAATAAGGTGGATTTTTCGGTATAAGGACTACGAGAGTCATTTAATAAATAAGGTGAATTTTTCGGTATAAGGATTTCTACGATGGTCATTCAATAAATATGGTGAATTTTTCGGTATAAGGATTTCTACGAGGGTCATTCAATAAATGAGGTGAATTTTTGGTATAAGGACTTCTAATACAGATAGAAGCTTACTTTTTAAAATATTTTTTCCTTTACTTCTTTTTCAAAGGGATTTAAATTTTTTTGCAGATTGAAAAAAAAATTTGATATTTTTGGAGATTAACAAAGAAGGCCGACCAAGAAGCATACTCCAGGATTGAGGTAAGTTATCAAGTTTTTGGTTGCTGAAGGGTGCAAACCAGTTGAAATTCTTAGGAGAATGTCAACTGTGTATAGTGCCACATGTTTCAGCTAAAAATTTCTACAAGTGAGCTAAATTGTTTAAAGAAGGACAGAGCAGTGTTGAGGATGAAGACAGGTCTGGGAGGCCTACAGAAGTGAGGTCTCCTGAGGTGATCGAATCAGTAAATGACATCATTCAGTCTGACAGAAGGGTGACAGTGGATGGCATTGCAAGGGCTTTGAGCCTATCTGTTAAAACAGCACACAAAAGTGTCCATGATGACCTTGCCTACTCGAAGATCAGCTGCTGGTGGGTGTCAAATATTCATCCTGCAGAGCAAAAACAGAAGAGGGTCGAGTTGTTCCAGCAGTGTCTCTCCTCCTTACAGCTCAGAACTTGCCTCTTTAGACTTTCACCTGTTTGGTCCCTTAAAAGCGTTCACGAGAGGCACGACGTTTGAAAGTGACGATGAAGTCAAAAGTACTAAACCCGGATTAGTGCAGTTTAACATATAACAAAAAAAGAGAACGTAAGTTGCAAAATGCGTTTCTTTAAAGAATGAATACAAGATTCCCGGACTGTCAAAGTTGCCGGATAACTAAACCCGAATTTGAGAAGTTTAACATATATAAAAAAAAAAGAAAAAAAAAAGAAAAAGAGAACGCAAGTCGTAAATTACGTTTCTTTGAAGAATGAGTACAAGATTCCCGGACTGTCAAAGTTGCCGGATAACTAAACCCGAATTTGAGAAGTTTAACATATAAAAAAAAATAAAATAAATAAAACAAAAAGAGAACGTAAGTTGTAAAATGCGTCTCTTTAAAGAATGAATACAAGATTCCGGACTGTCAAAGTTGCCGGATAACTAAAACCCGGATTAGTGAAGCTTAACATATAACAAAAAAAAGAGAACGTAAGTTGTAAATTGCGTTCACCTGAAGAATAAGTTTCATTTTCGACCCGGAGGCAGAAGTGAAAAGTGCTAAATGGCAAATCGTAAAAGCATTGCCGGTAGAAGGAAACGTAATTTTAGCTGGAAATGAACAAAAGAAATAAAAAGAATGAAAAAATAAACAAAAAATAGACGAAAATGTTAGAAGGTCAGGGTGGTGATGGCGCATGTTTAAGTGCCGAGATAACTTCTAGTCATAAAGTGTTCGAAGCCATTATCAATGCCGAGGTCGTTCAGCATCTCACAGCCCACGGGCTCCTCTCGAACAAACAGTATGGCTTCCGCTTCACCAGGTCCACTGCTGATATGCTAACGACCATCACCGAGTATATATACCAGGCTCTCGACAAGAATGACACGATTAAAAAAAATATTAATGCATTGAGATATTTGAATCAAGGCTGTCCTTTCTAAGCTCTACAACCTCTGCCTATTTTCCTCCTGCTTTCCTGCCTGTTGGAAGTCTTCTTCTGTGGTTCCAATATTCAAGAACACTAGTGAACCATCGGACCCCGCAAATTACTGCCCCATCAGCAAAGTGTTCGAAGCCATTATCAATGCCAAGGTCGTTCAGCATCTCACAGCCTACGGGCTCCTCTCGGACAAACAGTACGGCTTCCGCTTCACCAGGTCCACTGCTGATATGCAAACGCGTGCTTATCAAGAGTAAGTCCTCAATACCCTCACTAATAAACGAGTTTGAGGTTCTCACCTCCTCAGCGGACAAGGCTGAATGTTCTGCCCATTATTTCTCGACCAATTCCACTCTGGATTCGTCTGGAATCCATACACCCGATTTCCCATCTAGAACTGAGGCCCAATTGAATGACGTCCACATCACGCCCTCGCTGATTTCTAGCATAATCTCAAAACTGGACCCTCACGAAGCGAGTGGTGGGGATGGAATCCCAGTCATAGTTTTGAAGAATTGTGCCCCTGAACTCTCCTCTATCCTTTCTAAGCTCTATAACCTCTGCCTAACTTTCTCCTGCTTTCCTGCCTGTTGGAAGTCTTCTTCTGTGGTTCCAATATTTAAGAACACTGGTGAACCATCGGATGCCGCAAATTACCGCCCCATCAGCCTTCTTCCGATCTTCGGCAAAGTGTTCGAAGCTATTATCAATGCCTAGGTCGTTCAGCATCTCACAGCCCATGGGCTCCCCTCGGACAAACAGTACGGCTTCCGCTTCACCAGGTCCACTGCTGATATGCTAACGACCATCACCGAGTATATATACCAGGCTCTCGACAAGAATGGTGAAGCCCGAACCTTCGCCTTGGATATCTCTAAAGCATTCGACAGAGTATGGCATGCCGTCCTTCTACGGAAACTGCGAAGCTATGGCATAACAGGACTTTTGTTGGACTTAATCCGGTCATTCCTCTCTAACCGCACACTGAAGGTGGTATTAAACGGACATGCCTCCCAGAAATACCCTACAAACGCGGGTGTCCCCCAAGGCTCTATTCTAGGTCCTACGCTCTTTCTAATCTATATCAATGATCTCCCCGATACCATAAGATCACAAGTAGGCATGTACGCCGATGATACCACAGTATACTCTCGCCTCGATCAAAAATCTGGTGTAGGTGACAAGGCGACCCTCGCTGCCGAGCTTGAGAAGGACCTCCAATCCGTGGTCGATTGGGGTAAGAAATGGCTCGTAAAATTCAATTCTTCCTAAACAAAGCTGCTATCAATTAACCACCACAGACAACCGCACCTTCCTCCCATTAGTATGGAACAGGCTTGCCTTGCATGGGGTGACACGATTAAAAAAAAATATTGCTTTCCGCACAGACCGAACAGAATGGTTAAAAAAGAACAAGCGATGAAAGATGATTTCTTGTTCTAAATGAGTGACGGGCAGTCACAACAATATCAGTTCGGATGGAGAAGACATTAAGATTGAAATCCAAGTTTCGAATACAGGACACAGTGTGTCTGTTGTTGATACTTGATAAAGACACTTTATTCTGTTAGAAATATTAAAAGACGGAAAGTGCGACACAGAGATCCGAAGGCGAATTGGCATGGCAAAGGACGTATTCCAAAAGCTGAGTAGAGTATTAACAGACAAAAATATTTCGCAAAAAATATAGAAGAGAGTACTGGATTGCTATGTGATGTCAGTTCTTCAATATGGCAGTGAATGCTGGACAATCTAATCAAAAATAAAGGAATAATTTGAAGCCACTGAAATGTCGTTCTACAGAAGGATGCTGCGGATATCTTAGACCGAGCATGTAAGTAATGTTGAGGTTTTGTAACGGATGCTGCTATCCTCTGTCTCTCTTTCCCACGATCTGGTCTGTTAGTATCAGGTTCCCCAAGCCGTTTTTACTCATTGCATATCCCAGGAACTTCAGCTGTCTCTTCATGATGCTCATTATTAATTACCTTCTTGTTTCCATCCTTTCCAAAACCTCATCATTGCTCACATGCTCGATCCATGATATTCGCAGCATCCTTCTGTAGAACCACATTTCAGTTGCTTCAAGTTTTTCCTTCATCTTCGATGATATTGTTCAGCATTCACTGCCACATTGAAGAACTGACATCACATAGCAATCCAGTCCTCTCTTCTTTGTTTCTAGCGAAATTGTCTTTTCTTAATACTTTACTCGACTGCTGGAATGTTTCCTTCGCCATGCTAATTCGCCTTCGGATCTCTGTGTGGCACTTTCCGTCTTCTGTTAGAACACTTCCCAGGTATAAAACATTTGTACCTGCTTGATTCTAGTGCCTTGCTGTATAGGTTACATAAATCCAGTGAGAAGGCTTATCTTACACTCCTTTCTATTTTTGTATATCTGCTGAACTTATTTACTATCCGTATACAGGTGATTGTACAATCAAACGGGTCGCTTCCAGACACTTATACATTCCTATAATCATTTCACCCCAAGCAAGGCTCTACCACCACTGATATTAAGGGGGCTACCTAAGAGAGTTAAATTTTTATTCAAGAGGAGAGTGAAGAGAAAGACGAACCAGCAACATGGTGTGAAAGAGAAAGGGCAAGAGAAGGCTGTGAGCATAGGAATAAAGACTATTGCGAAGGTAAAAAGAAAACAAAAAAACAAAAAAAACAAAAACAAAATACAGAGGATGATGTAGAAAGGGCTGGGATTTAAGCGGATAAGAGATGGGAATTGATTTTTGCATTTAAATTACTGGGGATTGTAGCCATCATGAAAACAAGTATATGGAAAGGGAGTTTTACAGGCGGGAAGCGCGAGAAAAGAAGCTACTGGAGTTGAATTGTCGCCTGCATTTGAATGTTATTATAGAATCTCTTCGATGAAGATATTAATATAAGAAGACTGTTCAGTGGATAATTTAAAATGTAATACGAATTTCAAACTAAATAGTAATATCTTTATCGACAAAAAAATCTGTTAATTTTCGACCGGCATAAAATATAATAAAAATGTTGCAGTTAATTTTTTTTCAGGTAACAGAACTGGTGGTGTCTATTTATGTGTTGAGAAAGGTGCTGGCAAAAACTTGTTGTCACTTATTCAACAGAAAATACAAGATATATAATGCGAACAAAGGAATATCTGAAATATCAATAATAATAATATTAATAATAATAATAATAATAATTCTTACTATAGTGAGAGAGCTGTCAGTCCGTACGTATGTCGAGAGCCAGGAAGGGACAATTAGGGATTAGGAATTGGTGGAGTTAGATCCCTTGATAGTTGAGTGTCAGTGGAGATTATCACCATCAGGATATGCCAGCCTGTGCTGACATCAAATTCACACACGCTAACAGGCTTCTTCATCGTCTTAGTCAGCTTCTCACAATTGATGACATTTCAAAAGACACATTCACCAATAAATAAATAAATTAGCAGTTGAAAATAGAGCAAATGACAAAATGTTTCCGTGTTTTAAATAAGCTAATATCGGAATGAGACAGTAATGGAGGTTGTAGAGCTGGGTTTCTTTTCAAGTCGACTACAACATACAATATAAATAATGATAACTATTGCCATAACTTTTGTTGCAAATATAACTTAGACTATATTTTTTTAATCGTCTCAACCCAAGCAAGACAGTAGTGCCACTGGTGCGCAGAGAACTACATAAAGAGAAGATCGAAGAGTAAGAGAAATCGATTACAAGGGGGAGTGAGAGAAGGGATGAGATTATAATGAGAATACTTGTGTGAAAAGAGTTACGTGAGAGTAGCGTGAAAAGGGAGAACAAGATACGGGGGGAGTGAGAGAAAGGATAAGGGAAGGACGGGAATACTGGTTTGAAGAGAGTTACGTGGGAGTGGAATGAAAAAGGAGAAGAACAAGATGCGTGGGAGTGAGAGAAAGGATAAGGGAAGGACAGGAATACTGGTGTGAAAAGAGTGGAGTGAGAGTGGAGTGAAAAGGGAGAATAACCAGATACAGTGGGGAGTGAGAGAAAGGATAAGGGAAGGAGGGAATACTGGTTTGAAGAAAGTTACGTGAGAGTAGAGTGAAAAGGGAGAAGAACAAGATGCAGGGGTGTTGGAAAAAGAATAAAAAGAAGGATGGAAGTGAACGGGTAAGCGATGGCAGTTGACGTTGCATTTAAGCTCTTAGAGGATTGTAGATATCAGGAAGTTTCACAGGCGGGAAGTTCGAAAAGAGAAGCTGATGGAGTAGAATGGTGGATGTATTTGGTTGTCTGGTGCGCTTGAGACTACATATGAGGTGATCAACATGGTGTGTCAGAGAATGGATAAGAGAAGAATGAGAATACAGGTGTGAAGGTAGCTGTATCATAAAAGAGCGGAAAGGAAGAAGAACATGATACAAGGATTGTCAGGGAAAGGATGCGAGTGAACAAGATAAGAGATGGCAATTGATGTTACATTTAAATTATGAGAGATTGTACTTGTCAGGGAAGCAAGTATACGGAAGGGAGTTCCACAGTGCGAGAAAAGAAACTGAGAGAGTAGAAGTGAGGGCTGTATTTGGTTGTTTTGACTGTAAAAGAGTGGGACCTCGTTGCCAGTCTAGTTGCTCCAGTAAATTCGTATATAGGGGGAACCCAGGAGCTAAGCTAGTCAGAGTAGAAGCCGTAAAATTATTAATAGAAAAGACAGAGGGGTCACATTCCGTCGGTGAGAAAGTGACTGGAGTCGAGCTGCCTGATCAAGCCACCAGGTCAGGATCGATTACATTGCAATTTCCCCTTAGATCTTCTCAAGAACCCCGAGGTGAACAGTAAGGCGCCCGACCAGATATGACAACAGTATTCAATTCATGGACGGATGGTTGATTTGTATGTGTGCAAGAATAGTAAAATTTATAGTATTGTTACTTCATTTTGTATCATGAACTGCTATGCGGATGACACGGTGCTGATAACAGACACGGAAAGGAAAATGCAGGACCTTCTAGAGAAGGTAGCAAAAGAAAGTGAGAAGAAAGGACTGAGCATAAACTTAAAGAAAACTGAATGGATGGTTGTCAGCAAAAAGAGGAGCCCAATATGTCAACTACAAGTCGGAGAAACTAAACTAAAATAAAACAAGTAAAGGAATTTAAATACCAGGGAAATATTTTGACAGAAGATGGGAAGTGCGACACGGAGATCCAAAGAGATCCAAAGAGCGACACGGAAATTTTTTCTGGTTAGCATGGCCAAAGACGCATTTCAAAAGCTAACCAGAAAACTGAAAGACGAGAAAACCTCATGGATTGCTATGTGATATCTGCCCTTCTGTATGGATGTAAATGCTGGACGATCTCATCAAAGTTAAATGAGAAGCTTGAGGCAGCAGAAATGTGGTTTTACAGAAGGATGTTGAGGATACCATGGACAGAGCACGTGTGCAACGATGAGGTGTTGGAAAGGATGCAAACGAGAAGAAAACTGATACTAAATATCAGGAAGAGACAAATGAGGTTCCTGGGACATGTAATGAGGAAAGAAGGCCTGGAGAACTTAATACACACACGTCGGATAAATGGCAGAAGAGACAGGGGAAAGCAGCACGAGGCGTACTTGTTAGGTCTGAGCAAATGGGTGGCAGAGCAGGGCTTGGAAGAGACACCAAGAGAAAAAAATATTGAGTGCGACAATAGACAGAGTCCATTGGAAGTCCATGATCGCCTAGGTCCTGAAAGGACAGGGCACATTAATAATAATAATAATAATAATAATAATATTGATAATAACAATAATAGTTTTGTTTGCGCAGCAGAAAACCAGTAAAGAAAATAATGGATAGTAAAAGTATCTCCATTGTGATTTCAAAAATAAAAAAAAAACAAAAAAAAAAAAAGATAAAAAGAAAGAAAAAAAAGAAGAAAAACTGGATTAGGTCAGAAGCTGGAATTGCCTAACGAGAGGGGTTTAAGTCTACAAATCTATGGTAAATATACAAAGTTTCAGATTTCCGAGAAAAGAGTTTGAGTTTTGTTTTATGCCATATCAACACCTCTGTGGGTTATTTAATGCTAAAGATATGGGTTTTAAATGTATTTTTTAATGCTTGGTTATAGTTAAAAGGTTCATTTAGTCAGATTTTGATGAAAGTTTAAAAAAAAATTATTTATTTCTTTTTAGAAAACTGAAGATGTCTTCTAGTTTTGTATTGAAAAATGTATTGCTGGTAATAATTTTTTTCCTGAAAAAATGTATTGTTAGTAATATTTTTCCTTCTAAAATATATATTTTTCTATAAAAGTCTATTTTTAATTTTTTTTTTTTTACCCTAGTTTTGGTGGGAGGGATAACTATTTGCCCAGAGCTGGGATCCTAACAGGTGCTACTACTCTGGTTCAGGGTGGACCTGGAAACAACAGTAATTAAGAGGTCGTTCCATGCTCCTCACAACTTCCCAATTAGAGGCCGGATGCAGTTTACTGTCATACCCAGGACCAAAATTCGAGAGAAGAGAACAAATAAATTGATTTGCAAAATAGAAGAATGGATAGTGAAAAAAAAAATAAAATAAAAATAAAAAAATAAATAAAGAAGGTAAGAAACAATGGCGAAAGGAAAAATATTAAAGCAAAAGAGAACCAAAGAAGAAATTTGAAAAAGAGAAGAAAGAAGATATCAAAAATAAAAATTCGTAAAAAAGAAAAGAGAATTAAGTAAAAAAAAAAAAAAATAAATCGAAGAAAAAAAGAGATAAAAGAAAAAGAAAAAAAGGATGGGTAAAAAAGAAAGAGAGATAAAAGGAAAAATACATGAAAATAAGAGGATAACAAAAAGAGAAAAAAGAAAAGGACAAGAAATAAACGATAGTAAAGAAAAGGGTCGTAATAAAATAAAAACATAAAAAGAAAGAGAAAAGCAAAAAGAGAAGGAAAAAAACGAAGAATAAAGACAAGTAAAAAAAAAGAGAGGTAACAAGAGAGAGACGAGAAAAGAAAGACAATGGCAAAAAATAAAGAAAGAAAAGCACGAAAAAACAAGGGTTAAATTAAAAGAAAGAGACGTAACTCGTGATTTCAAAAGAGACATAGAAAGAAAGAAATAACAAAAAAGAGAAGAAAAATAACCGTAAAAAGAAAGAAAGGTAAAAGGAAAGAGACCTAAAAAGAACACAAAAAGAAAAAAAAAGAGAATAGCAAAAAAAAAAAAAAAAAAGAGAAGAATAAATAGAACGAAAAAGAAAGAAAGAGTAGAAACGAATGCGACAGAAAGAAAGAACGAGAAACGTGGGAATCAAAAGAAAGAAACAGAAAAGAAACGAAGAAATCGAAAAAACAAAAGAAATAAAGAAAAGAAAAAAAATAATTCATTAAAAATTAAAATTGGTGATATTTATGCTGAGTTTCATTTTTTTTTTTTTGCTTTCGACATTATTCTGTCCATCTCACTGCCTTACATCTGAAAGTTATCTAGGTTTGAATGGCAGCCAGTCTAAGAGAAGAAAATACTTTGAATTCCAACCATTTAGACATCATGAAATGAATTGCGAAATTGTGGCACTTCGACTTCTCACGATGTTCAGAGAGAAGACCTTTCAGCTCTACATAGGACGGGAAGTGCGACAGTGAGAATCGAAGGCGTATTAACATGGCCAAACAGGCACACCAAAATCTAAGCAGAGTATTGAGATACAGGAAAATTTCATTGGAAATAAAAAAGAGCACTGAGCAGTTATATGATGTCCTTTCTTCAATATGGCACCAAATGCTTAAGAATCTCTTCAAAAATAAAGAAAAGACACGAAGCAACAGAAATGTGGTTCTACAGAAGGATACTGAGAATAATATGAACTGAACACAACGATGACGTTTTGGAAAAAATATATACCTAACATCAAGAAGAGACAGCTGAAGTTTCTTGGACGCGTAATAAGAAAGTGTTGTGGAATTATTTTCGCATTGGGGGTGGGGGGTAATATTTGTGCTTAAATCGGTCCTAATAAGTTCGACGTACAAAACGTTAGGAACTTGATATAATATATATTATGCAGTGTAATCTTGCCAGGTCGCTAACTAGTTTTGTATTCGACTAACTGTCGACTACTATCGTCCAACATCGACTGACCCCCGTTCCTCTTACTACTCCTACTTAATTTAGGTGGAAAAGTCTATTCACTATAGGACAGGTGTGTTTCACCATAACAACCTGATACGTGCTTGAGCGGTCATGTCTTGACAAGGCATGACTGACTGAGCAGACTATTTTCTTGCTGTAGGTTGATATTGCTTTCTACGGTAAACTGGTTGTCAACCAAGGCTATAGAACAAAATCTGCAGTTAGTCAGTTAAGTACCAGACCTGTGTTGTGGAGTTATTATCACAGTGGAGGCTAGTATTTGTGCTAAAATCGGTCCTCATAGGTTCGACGTACAAAACGTTAGGAACTTGATATAATATGTATTACGCAGTGTAATCTTGCCAGGTCGCTGACTACTTTTGTATTCGACTAACTGTCGACTACTATCATCCAACATAGACTGACCCTCGTTCCTCTAATTACTCCTACTTAAATTAGGCGGGAGGGTCTGTTCACTATAGAATAGGTGTGTTGCCACATAACAGAAAGGAAGGCATAGAGAATCTAATACTCGCAAGACGAATAGAGGAAAAGAGAGACAGGGTAAGCGATGCGTGGCATATAAGTGGATGGGAGAGCCAGATTTTGGGGAAAAACTAAGAGAAAAGATCTTAAAAGCTACAAGGGGTAGGGGGTCCGGAAGGCTATGATCACCTACGTCCTGAAGGGACACGGCACATGAAAGAAGATAAATGGTTACTCTCTGCAGTGCTGGGTATGCGTTCGGTTTTAATATGGTTTTTCTCTTATTTTTTTTCAAGTTCTGCAGGTTTGACTGGTTCCTCTTTTTGTTATATGTTCATTCTTCTTTTTTTATTCCGATTCATCTTTTATTTTCTTCTTCTTCTTCTTCTTCTTCTTCTTCTTCTTCTTCTTCTTCTTCTTCAATTCTTTTCTATGTTGTCTTCTTCTTCTTCGTTCTCCATCTTTTTCTTCTTCAAACCGCCCTTCTTTTTCTTCTTCTCTTCTAGTTCTCTTTCTATTCGAATTTTTCTTCATTTTCTCTCCTTCTTTCACCTTATTCTTTTTCTCCTGCTTTTTTCTTCTTCTCCTCCTCCACTCTCTTATTTCCTACCTCCTCCTTTTTCTTCTTCATCTACTTCTTATTTCCTTCCTTCCTTCCTTCCTTCCTTCCTTCCTTCCTTACCTTCTTTTCTTTCTTCCTTTTTCTTCTTTCTCTGTGGTGATACCGAGCAAAAGCGAGGGACCGGATGTTTGTTCTATAACGACCAGAAAGCAAATGAACAAAAGTCATCTCTGCGCAGATGTTCCAGTTGAAAAATAAAAATTAATCAAATATCAAATTTCCATTTCGCGAGCCACCGGGAATTTTATTTACCAGCCAGTGGGAAGCCCAGAATCAAATACAAGTGTGAAATCCCAAAACGAGCTGTTTTTATCCATAAAGCAGATATAAAAAGCCGAGACAAAAAGCACCTAGACAGACAGACCAGGCAGAGACCAAGGAGAAGAGTGTAATTAATATCCACTTGACTTAAGTCGAGCGGTTACTATGATTGCCTCTTTCCTTCTCCCCTGTCTCAAAAGTACTTACTAACCTAAGGAGCGACTACTTCAAAGACATTCGTCACATACCACCTCTTCTAACATTCCTAAGCACTAATTATCTTTTTCAGCATTATTATTATTTGCCATAAACATTTTAACCTCCGTTGGACTTATATTCAAGTATTATTTTAATTGTAAAAACATTAATTAATATATGTATATATAAATGTTATTTTCAACTCAATTTGTTTTTCTTGATTATATAATCATTTTATGAGTTATAGCGGGCTATCTACCGCAAGGCCAAATTCCGTTAACCTGCAACGGTATACAACTACCCTTCACTAGAACGGAATCCTACTACAACTAGAAAAAAAAAATAGATAAGCAACTCACTATATCTCCTCCTCCTCCTTTTTCTGGTCCTTCTCGTCCTTCATCCCTTTTCTTTCTTTTTCTTCTTCTTAAATTCTTCTTCGGCTAATCTAAATTTCTTTTATCTTGTCCTCTTTTTCTTCCTCAACGCCTTATTCATCTTCTTCTCCCTTTTCTTCTTCCTTTTCTCCTTCTTCTTCTTATTCCCTTCGTCTTCTTCTTCTTCTTTTTCTTCTTTCTCTTCTCCTTATTCTTCTTATTCACTTCCTTCTTCTTCTTCTTCTTTTTCTTCTTTCTCTTCTCCTTGTTCTTATTCCCATCATTCTACGTCTTATTCATCTTCTTTTTCTTCTTTCTCTTCTCCTCATTCTTCTTATTTCTTTCCTTCTTCTTCTTCTCTTCTTCTTCTTCTTTTCTTCTTCTTCTTCTTCTTCTTCTTCTTCTTCTTCTTCTTCTTCTTCTATTTGCTTTTTCTTTTCTCCTTAATCTTCATATTCCCTTCTTTCTTCTTTTTCTTCTTTTTCTTCTTTCTCTTCTCCTTATTATTCTTATTCCTTTCCTTCTTCTTCTTCTACTTTTTCTTCTTTCTCTTCTCCTTATTCTTCTTATTCACTTCCTTCATCTTTTTTCTTCTTTCTCTTCTCCTGATTCTTCTGATTCCCTTCCTTCTTCTTCTTCTTCTTCTTCTTCTTCTTCTTCTTCTTCTTTCTCTTCTCCTTATTATTCTTATTCGCTACATTCTTCTATTTCTTCTTCTTCTTCTTCTTCTTCTTCTTCTTCTTCTTCTTCTTCTTTCTCCTCTCCGTATTCTTCTCATTCCCTTCCCTCTTCTTCTTTTTCTTCTTTCTCTTCTCCTCATTCTTCTTATTCCCTCTCTTCTCCTCTTTTTTTCTCTTCTTTCTGTTCTCCTTATTCTTCTTATTCCCTATCTTCTTCTTCTTCTTTTTCTTCTTTCTCTTCTCCTCATTCTTCTTATTTCCTTCCTTCTTCTTCTTCTTCTTCTTTTCTTTCTTCTTTCTCTTCTCCTTGTTCTTCTTATTCCCTTCCTTCCTTCTTCTTCTTCTTCTTCTTCTTTCTCTTCTCCTTATTCTTCTAATTCCCTATTTTCTTCTTCTGCTTCTTCTTTTTCTTCTTTCTCTCCTCCTTATTGTTCTGATTCCCTTCCTTCTTCTTCTCTTTCTTCTTTCTCTTCTCCTCATTCTTCTTATTCCCTTCCTCCTCCTCCTCCTCCTCCTTCTTCTTCTTCTTCTCTTTCTTCTTTCTCTTCTCCTTATTCTTCTTATTCACTTCCTCCTTCTTCTCTTTCTTCATTCTCTTCTTCTTATTCTTCTTATTCCTTTCCTTCTTCTTCTTTTTCTTCTTTCTCTTCTCGTCATTCTCCTTATTCCCTTCCTTCTTCTTCTTTTACTTCTTTCTCTTCTCCTCATTCCTCTTATTCCCTTCTTTCTTCTTCTTCTTCTTCTTCTTCTTCTTCTTTTTCTTCTTATTCCTTTCCTTCTTCTTCTTTTTCTTCTGTCTTTTCGCCTTATTCTTCTTATTCCCTTCATTCTTCTTTTTCTTCTTCTTTTACTTCTTTCTCTTCTCCTCATTCTTATTATTCCCTTCTTTCTTCTTTTTCTTGTTTCTTCTTTCTCTTCTCCTTATTCTCCTTATTCCCTTCCTTCTTCTTCTTCTTTTTCTTCTTTCTCTTCTCCTCATTCTTCTCATTCCCTTCCTTCTTATTCTTCTTTTTTTTCTTTTTCTCATACTCAATCTTCGTGTTTTACTTCCTCTTCTTTTTGTCATTTATTTTAAAGCACTTCTCGTCTTTATTATTATTCATTTGCAAAACAAAGGGAAATCGAATGGCTAAAATTTGATTTCCGTTCAATCAGTCGCCGATGGCCAAACCGAGGTACGAAAAGAAATGGATTTCAGTCTCGAGATCGGAGAGAAACTGATGTGGTATACGTGACGATGACGTGGCACACTTTGGCCGATGCGGTGAAATTACAACTCAAAACAGATTTGAGGCCAAAGACGATTTTCGATTTATTGTTTCCTTTATTTTCCGCTGGAATTATTTACGGTTTGGAAATTAAAGAAATTCTTTTGTTGCTCTCTTATAATCTGACGCAACCATTCCCCAAGACAAGACGTTAGGGTTCATGTTTCTTTCGATTTGGAATAGAAATTTACAAGAAACTCACCGTTACCAAAGATGATAAATTTCATTCTTTTAATTTATCTATTTCCGCGTTTCGAGTATAAATTTGTGCGACACAAAATTTCAAAATTTTTTATATACTATCAGCGCCATGAATATTTGGTTTATCTCCACGTGTTATTCTTTCCTATCTAGCTAGCTATTTAGCTAGCTATGACGTAAATTAACGAAGATTAACGAAACTGGTTATAAACAACAGACAATTTGAAATGATTTGTTTGAACATTATTTTTGATCGTTACTCGTATTTAAGTAGATATTCTGTTTCTAATCAAACAGTACTATATATTTATTTCTACCGGAAATTAACGTAATATTAACGATACTGGTTATAAACAACCGACAATTTGAAATGATTTGTTTGAACATTAAATTTGGTTATGTTTATAAACAGATTATCTACTTAAATACGAGAATCGATCAAAAATGATGTCCAAACAAATCATTTCAAATTGTCGGTTGTTTCTAAACAGTTTCGTTAATCTTCGTTAATTTCCGGTAGAAATAAATATATAGTACTGTTTGATTATAAACAGAATATCCACTTAAAAACGAGTATCGATCAAAAATAATGTTCAACCAAATCATTTCAAATTCTCGGTTGTTTATAACCAGTTTCGTTAATCTTCGTTAATTTCCGGTAGAAATAAATATATAATACTGTTTGATTATAAACAGAATATCTACTTAAATACGAGTATCGATCAAAAATAATGTTCAAACAAATCATTCCAAATTGTCGGTTGTTTATAACCAGTTTCGTTAATCTTCGTTAATTTCCGTAACATGTTTACATTTGTTGACATTACGATACATTTTAGTGCAAATATGGTTATTTGCGTGAATCGAAAATTGTGTTATATAGGCTTGATTTGACTTCGATTAGTCTGTTGGTCATTCGTGGTCGAGAGTTATAAGACGCGCCAAATCACTTTGTGGCTTCCCCTGTGTGGATAAGGGTCGCAGATTCGATGCTGCCGAATGACATTCATTTCTGTAACAAAAATTTCTCGTAAATAATCAGGCCAGTAAAAATAAATATACGGTACTGTTTTTTTTATAAAGAGAATATCTACTTAAATAAGTATCGATAAAAAATAATGTTCTATCGATCCATGTTTATATTTCTCTATTCATGTATTATCCATCAATATTTAAACTATTCTCTCACTCTCTCTCTCTCTCTCTCTCTCTCTCTCTATATATATATATATATATATATATATATATATATATATATAAATAAAAATAAAAATAAAAATAAACAAATACTGTTTAAAAAAGTACGTTTTTAAATTCAAAACTTTTTATTAATATTCTTTCCTATACATATTAAGACAGTATACGTGGATGATCATCACTATATATATATATATATATATATATAAGAATAAAATAAGTAAAGAACAGGTACGAAAAAGTGTCTTTGATGTAACATGTTTCGCCTTATTAAGTGATGTTTTTTAAAGACGAATTATTTAAAGTTTTTTTTAATTGCTTGTCTTTAAAAAAAACCTGAGGAAGCTTAATAAAGTGGAGCATGTCAGATGAAAGATACTTTTTTCCTACCTCTTCTTTAGTTATTCTATTCATCTTGTCGGATTTCAATCCATATATTCAATTCGTATATATATATATATATATATATATATATATATATATATATATATAATATCTATTTATATTATAATTCTGCTTATTCCTTCCTTAGTTAGTAACTTAGTTCCTCCGTCCGTTACACAATACTCCCGACACGAGCTTTTCCTTCCCTTCTATCTTTTTACTCTCCTCAGCCTTTCTCTCACCTTTGCCAAACGGAAGGGTAGTAAAGAGTAAGAGAGTAGGAGGAGAGAGCTTATAGCATTATCGTATCAGTAGCAGCTTAAGCTGGTGGTTGTAGAATAATTGTGTGTGCATATATGTGTGTGTACTCTACAGTATAGCAAAAATAGGTAGGTTTTGTTGTCGTATCCTGCGACCTAATAACTAAATTTCTGGCCACTTTTACACAGTTGGTTTTTTTCTGTTTACAATGGACACAGGAGTCTTTAAAGTAACTTTAATTATTTTCCAAATTTTTTAATCCCTTCTAACATTTTCGAAATTTTGTCAGAATAGTTTTGTTTTGATTTGAGTTAGCAGCTAAAGAAACGTTACGACTATTTTACAATGGAAACGTAATGATTGCATCACCCACTTTTCAGTGACAAACGCATTAACTTGGAAATTCTCGCAAAAATCAAATAATTGTCGGATTTTAATGAAACTATCAGTACTCATTCACAAATGTATGTAATTATTTTTGAAATTATTATTATTTTAAAACTCTTGATAAAATATTGTTTTACCTCTGTTACCCGCCCCCATCCACGTAAATCCATGAAATCTTAATAAGTTTTTATTTTGATAGCTAACTTTGGTTTTATTTGTTTAACGTAGGACTCATTGCGGAATATAAATCATCTATTTTTTTTATTTTAAGTTTGCAATCATTATCCGAAAACCTTCTCCGAAGTGTGAAATAAAAAATGCAATAAAACTCTGATATAATTTAATTTGATAATTCTTAACTAAAAAGTCTACTCGCAGTCAATTCTTTGAAGATGTTTTAAAAATTTTTAAACTTTATATATTATTAAATTATTTAATAATTATAATAATAATAATAATAATAATAATAATAATAATAATAATAATTTCACTAGAAACTTTCAGGCAAATATTATGCATAATAATATGGATCCAAAATGCAGGTTTTGTGATAAACACCAAGAAACAATACACCACCTAATCTCAGGCTGTTCTGTGCTTGCCCCAAATGAATATAAAAATCGCCACGATAGAGTTGGGCAATATTTACATTGGGCAATATGCAAACATTATGGAAAAGCTGTAGGCAAACACTGGTATGAACATCACCCAGCACCGGTTACAGAAATAGAAGATGTAACCATTCTATGGGATTACACCATCTACACAGACAGAAAAATTGAAGCAAACAGGCCAGACATTATTGTTAAAAACCAGAAGGAGAAAACTTGTCTATTAATTGATATGGCTTGTCCAGCGGATTGTAACATAGCAATCAAGGAATTTGAAAAACTGTCAAAATATAAAGACCTGGAAATTGAAATAGGAAAAATGTGGAAATTGAAAACAAGAGTTGTGCCAGTGATAGTAGGTGCACTTGGAATGATAAAAAATGGAACAAAACAACACATTGAAAGAATCCCTGGAAACCCCAGCTTAAGAGATATACAAAAAATTGTCTTATTAAGTACAGCCCACACACTAAGGAAAACTTTATCTATGTAATGCTGGAGATGATAGGGAAGATAGAAAAACATGAAATGGAGCCATAACAACACGCCACTACCTGCCTTAGGTCTCCCCGCAGATTGGTTGGTAGTGAGACCAAAGCAGAAATCGAAATATGATGAAAAATGACATAATAATAATAATAATAATAATAATAATAATAATAATAATAATAATGCAAAGAATTCTTTTAAAATGTTATTATTTTATTAATTTATTTCATTTATTAAGTCGTTACTATCATTTGTAGTATCACAAA
>JBBBDQ010000591.1:3935000-4055000 GCA_037127315.1 Ascarosepion bandense | reverse complement strand
TATTTCTTAATATTAGTCTTCCTGTCTATTAAAATCTCATTTGAAATAGATCGTATTATTAGCCTTTCTTTCTATTGCAATCCCTTCTGAAGTAGCTATTATTATTAGTCTCCCTTTCTATTAAAATCTCTTTTAAAATAGGTATTATTATTTGTCTATCTTTCTATTGCAACCTCTTCTGAAATAGCTACTATTATTAGTCTTTTTTCTATTGCAATCTCTTTTGAAATAGATCTTATTATTAATATTTCCTTTTATTGCAATCCCTTCGGAAGTAGATATTATTATTTGTCCGCCTTTTTATTAAAATCTTTTTTTGAAATAAGTATCATTATTAGCCCTTCTTTATATAGCAATCTCTTCTGAAATAGGTACTATTATGAGTCTTTCTTTCTATTGCAATCCCTTCTGAAGTAGCTATTATTATTAGTCTCCCTTTCTATTAAAATCTCTTTTAAAATAGGTATTATTATTTGTCTATCTTTCTATTTCAACCTCTTCTGAAATAGCTACTATTATTAGTCTTTCTTTCTATTGCAATCCGTTCTGAAGTAGCTATTATTATTAGTCTCCCTTTCTATTAAAATCTCTTTTAAAATAGGTATTATTATTTGTCTATCTTTCTATTTCAACCTCTTCTGAAATAGCTACTATTATTAGTCTTTCTTTCTATTGCAATCCCTTCTGAAGTAGCTATTATTATTAGTCTCCCTTTCTATTAAAATCTCTTTTAAAATAGGTATTATTATTTGTCTATCTTTCTATTTCAACCTCTTCTGAAATAGCTACTATTATTAGTCTTTTTTTCTATTGCAATCCCTTCTGAAGTAGCTATTATTATTAGTCTCCCTTTCTATTAAAATCTCTTTTAAAATAGGTATTATTATTTGTCTATCTTTCTATTGCAACCTCTTCTGAAATAGCTACTATTATTAGTCTTTTTTCTATTGCAATCTCTTTTGAAATAGATCTTATTATTAATATTTCCTTTTATTGCAATCCCTTCGGAAGTAGATATTATTATTTGTCCGCCTTTTTATTAAAATCTTTTTTTGAAATAAGTATCATTATTAGACCTTCTTTATATAGCAATCTCTTCTGAAATAGGTACTATTATTAGTCTTTCTTTCTATTGCAATCCCTTCTGAAGTATCTTTTATTATTAGTCTCCCTTTCTATTAAAATTTCTTTTGAAATAGGTATAATTTAAGCCTTTTTTCTATTGCAATCTTATCTGAAGTAGCTACTATTATTTGTCTTTTTCTATTTCAATCTCTTTTGAAATAAATGTTATTTTTAGCCTTCGTTTCTATTACTATTTTTCAAATTCTTTCTCTTTTATTTTTTGTTGTTTTTATCTATTATAATTTCTTATATAAATAATTCTTTTTATTATTCGTTTTGTCTTTTACCTACATTTTTTATATTCATCTACTTTTTGTTCTTATTCTTATTCTTTTTCTCTATTATGATCTATTACTTAAATTCTTCTTGTCTTCTTCAATAGCTTCCTTAAATTCTTCTTCTTTTTCTTAACCTTCTTTTCTATTACAATTTTTTAACTTCTTTTTCTTCTTTTTTCTTCTTCTTGTCTATTATAATCCCTTCCTTAATTTCATTTTTACTTCTTCTTCTTCTTCTTGTGTATTTTAATATGTTACTTGATTTTGTTCTCCTTTTATCTTGTCTATCGCAATATCTTCCTTAACTCATTCAGTCTTCTTTTTCTTCTTCTTCTTCGTAAATTCTTCTTCTTCTTCCTCTTCTAGTTCTTTTCTGGTTCTCCTCATCCTTCTTCTCTTTTTTTCTTCTCCTTAAATTCTTCTTCGGCTTCTCTAATTTTCTTTTTATTTTGTCCTCTTTTTCCTCATCCCCGCCATATTATTATTATTATTATTATTATTATTATTATTATTATTATTATTATTATACTTCACTCTCTTATTTCCTGCCTCCTCCACTTTCTTCTTCTTCTTCTTCTTCTTTTCTCTCTTTTTCCTTCTTTCCTTGCTTCCTTTCATCCTTCCTTCATTCTTTCTTCTTCTACTTATTTTTCTGGTCCTCCTCATCCTCCTTCTTTTCTTTCTTCATCTTGAATTCTCCTTTGATTTCTCTAATTTTCTTTCATAATGTC
Source organism: Ascarosepion bandense (assembly GCA_037127315.1). Classification (NCBI taxonomy): domain Eukaryota; kingdom Metazoa; phylum Mollusca; class Cephalopoda; order Sepiida; family Sepiidae; genus Ascarosepion; species Ascarosepion bandense. The sequence goes on along the minus strand of JBBBDQ010000591.1, from coordinate 4,052,866 downwards.
CTCTTTTTACTCCTCAACGCCTTATTATTATTATTATTATTATTATTATTATTATTATTATTTTTCTTCTTTCTCTTCTCTTCATTCTTCTTATTCCCTTCCCCCTTCTTTTTTCTTTTTCTCATACTCAGTCTTCTTTTTCTTCCTCTTTCCTTCGTCATTTCTTTTATTTTAAAGCAGTTCTTGTTATTATTATTATTATTCTTTTTGTTGTCTATCAAAATCTCTTCCTTAAATTTTTCTTTTTCTTCTTGTTTATTATTTTTCTTTTTCTTGTCTATTTTAATCTCTTCCTCATATTCTTCGTCTTTATCTTCTTCTTCTTCCAACCTTTTTCCTTTTTTCTGTCTATTACAATCTCTTCTTCGCCTTTATCTTCTTCTTGTCTCTTCCTCACCTTCTTTTTTCTTTTTTCTTCTTCTTCTTCTTCTCTTTCTTCTTGTCTATTATAATCTCTTCCTCTTGCTTCATATTCCTAACCTCCTTCTCATCTCTTCTTCACCTTCTTCCTCTACTTCTTTTTCTGTACCCTTTACGCTTATTATTGAAACGCTAATATACACGTTTCTCCTCTTTTGCCTTCCAACCTTATATAAGGTGCATTCCCCATTAATTTACTATGATTAGCATTTACCTTCATTCCTCTTTTCTCCTTCACGATTTTTTAAAACTTTTCTTCTTGTCTCTGAATGGGGCCTCTTCGTTCATTTTGAATACATCTTCATTATTGTCGAATATATTCACTGTTTCCTGGCATAATATTTCCATTTCTCACTGAAATCATTATTATTGAGATTGAAGCGTACACCAATAAAGCCATTACCGTTAGATGGACAACGAGCATTCTATTCGCCATTGTCTATGCAATGAGAATCACGTTTAATACGAGAATTGCTACATATTTCTTTATTTATCTTTGCTTTCTCTTCAACTCTCTATTTTGTCTTACTATCTTTCTCGTCAAACATTCTAGCCTGTCTATTTGTCCGTGGACTTCAGCGTTCTAATAGCAAATGTCGATGCATCATGAAGTGGGTTGCTTTCTCGGTCGTTGCATTAATGGACATTTTTTTTTAATCGGATTTACCCCAAGCAAGTCAGTAAAGTCACCAGGACACAAGAGGTTCTTCTTCTTCTTCTATGTGCCCTGTCCCTTCAGGACGTAGGCGATCATGGCTCTCCACGTCTCCCTATCCCTTGTGGCTCTTAGTATGGGCATGACAGAATCAGAAAGCAGAACAATTAGTAAAGAGCAAGCTTAATAGAAGAGTAGACAGTAAATAAGGATTGAAATTTCATTTAAAGTTTTGAAGATTTTTTGAAATAGTTATTTCACCCCAAGCAAGAAAGAAATGCCACTGGTAAGCAGGGGGTTAAGTTTGGGAAAAAATCAAGGTACAGGGATATCGAAAATAAGAAAAAAGACGGATGAGAATCAAGTTGATAAAAGATGGCAATTGACGTTGCATTTAAAGTTTTAGAGATTGTAGCTATCAGGGAAAAGAGTGAATAGAAGTGAGTATCACATGCGAGGAAAATGATAGAAAAGAACCTTGAGCTAATCTTAAAGCACGATAATAAGTGAGAGAAAAGAAAATGTTACCGTGGAGCTTACGCTTCTTTTTGGCAAATTCATCTCTAAATTGATGAGACCTAATTGCCCATCTAGTAGAGCGCTGAAATTCATAAAGTTTAGGTAAAATAGCGGGGTGGTGGTGAAGGGTAGATGAACGCTTGGCGCATTATCAACGAATAATTTTGTAACTCGTGTCCTCCTCATTTAAGAACAACATAGTTCTTTTTACTTTTTACTTTTCTTTCAGCCGAGTTAGGAAAGGTTTCTCGCTTTTGTACTTGTCATTAGCGGAATATGACTAAGCATCCAAAACTGCGTGTAGAACATTAAAAACGTTTATCGAAATTTCTGAGGAATTTTAAACTACTTATATAGTTAGGACTGTTTTCTTCATCTTTGTTGCCATATTCATCATCAATATTCGTCTATATTTCTGAGAGGAAATATTGTAATTATATACACTATTTACATTGTTTAGACTGTTGTCTTCGTCTTTGTTGCCATATTCACCTTCAATATTTGTCTATTTGTTCGGGCTGTTGTCTTCATCTTGGTTGCAATATTCACCTTCAATATTCGTCTATATTTCTAAGATGATATATTGTAATTATATACACTATTTACATTGTTTAGACTCTTGTCTTCATCTTTGTTGCCATATTCACCTTCAATATTTGTCTATATTTCTGAGATGAGGCATTGTAATTATTTACACTATTTACATTGTTCGGACTGTTGTCCTCATCTTTGTTGCCATATTCACCTTCAATATTTGTCTATATTTCTGAGATGAGGTATTGTAATTATTTATACTATTTACATTGTTTGGACTGTTGTCCTCATCTTTGTTGCCATATTCACCTTCAATATTTGTCTATATTTCTAAGATGAGGTATTGTTTAATTATTTACACTATTTACATTGTTCGGACTGTTGTCCTCATCTTTGTTGCCATATTCACCTTCAATATTTGTCTATATTTCTGAGATGAGGTATTGTAATTATTTATACTATTTACATTGTTTGGACTGTTTTCTTCATCTTTGTTGCAATATTCATCATCAATATTCGTCTATATTTCTGAAATGAGATATTTTAATTATACACACTATTTACATTGTTTAGACTGTTGTCTTCGTCTTTGTTGCCATATTCACCTTCAATATTTGTCTATTTGTTCGGACTGTTGTCTTCATCTTGGTTGCAATATTCACCTTCAATATTCGTCTATATTTCTAAGATGAGATATTGTAATTATATACGCTATTTACATTGTTTAAACTGTTCTCTTCATCTTTATTGCCATATTCACCTTCAATATTTGTCTATATTTCTGAGATAAGGTATTGTAATTATTTATACTATTTACATTGTTTGGACTGTTGTCTTCATCTTTGTTGAAATATTCACCTTCAATATATCTCTATATTTCTGAGATGAGATATTGTAATTATATACGCTATTTACATTGTTTAAACTGTTCTCTTCATCTTTATTGCCATATTCACCTTCAATATTTGTCTATATTTCTGAGATAAGGTATTGTAATTATTTATACTATTTACATTGTTTGGACTGTTGTCTTCATCTTTGTTGAAATATTCACCTTCAATATATCTCTATATTTCTGAGATGAGATATTGTAATTATATACACTATTTACATTGTTTAAACTGTTCTCTTCATCTTTGTTGCAATATTCAACTTCAATATTTGTCTAAACTTCTGAGATGGGGTATTGTAATTATTTACATTATTTAGATTGTCCGGACTGTTGTTCTCGTCTTTGTTACCATGTTCACAACGATCCGCCACCCGTTGTACACTCCGACCTGCTTTCGGTGATTGAAATTCTGAACTGAACTCTTCATTTTCTTTATCGGCGTAAATTGTTCTAGTTCCATGAGTTATGCCTCTTTCACATGCCTAAGTATTAGTTATATCCTTTTACCTCAACTAAGTTTTTTTGTTCACCATTGCTACAGTAGGTATTGAACTCACAAATCTTTGGGTCAGGTCACTAGACCCAACGAACGTTTTTATCCACTGGGCCGTGTGTCACTGAATAAGCATTACATTGGTTCTTAAAATGTGAGAACTCTCCATGGAAAGATAGACTTTGAACGTAATGCTCGTTTTGATTTAAAAAAATAAAAAATAAAAAGCAAAAAAATATCGGCGTATTTGCTTTTTCTGAAACTAAATCAAATGATTTTGATCAGACTCAGCAAGTTGGTGGTGGATACAAATTTTTACAGACTGGTAAGCCAGAAAGAGATAAAAAGAGAAACAGGAATCAGGTTTAATATTTAGAAAGAACTGGTGAAGCACCTGAACTAATTACCTGTTGGCATCAAAGGAAGACGTTCATACGTATTTCAGTCAGTCAGTTAAGTGCGATATGTGATACACGCTTGGGCGATCATGTCTCGAAAGAGACATGACTGACTGGGCAGAAGATTATCCCGCAGTAGGTTGCCATTGCTTTCTGCGGTAGACTGTTTGCCGACCAAGGCTATAGAACCCAATCTGTCCTGCTATTTAACTCATCACTGAAGGGAGAAGAGATAGATTATATTACATTAGTATATTACGTATAATTAGTGGGGGATCAGTTTATTACTTCAAAACAATAGAAAACCGATCCCCCACTTTATGCCAGTAGAAGTTTTAATTATGTTTCCAACTATTATATTCAGTCAGTCAGTTAAGTGCCATGCGCGATACACGCTTTGGGCGATCATGTTTCGAAAGAGACATGACTGACTGGGCAGATTATCCAGCAGTAGGTTAGCAGCCAAGCCTACAGAACCCAATCTGTCCTGTAATTTGACTCATCGCTAGAGGGAGAAGGGATGTATTATCTTATTAAGTAGTTATTAGTGGGGGGACAGTTTATTACTTCATAACAATAGAAAATAGATCCCCCACTTTATGCCCAGTAGAAGCCTTACTTATGTCTCCAAATATCATATTCAGTCAGTCAGTTAAGTGCCATACATGATACACACTTTGGGCGATCATGTCTCAAAAGGGATATGACTTACTGGGAAGAAGATCATCCCGCAGTAGCTTGCCATTACTTTCTACGGTAGACTGGTTGCCGACCAAGGCTATAGAACTCAATCAGTCCTGCTATCAAATTCTTTAATGTAGATTACTCACTTAAATCCCATACGTGATACATGCTTGGGTGATCATGTCTTGAAAGAGGCATGACCAAATGGGCAGAAGATTATCTCGCAGTAGGTAGCCATTACATCAGTCAGTCAGTTAAGTGCCATGCGTGATATAGGCTTTGGGCGATCATGTCTCGAAAGAAAAATTATTGAATGGGCAGAAGATTATCCCGCAGTAGGTTGCCATTGCTTTCTACGGTAGACTGGTTGCCAGCCAAAGTTAAAGAACCCAATCTGTCCTGTTATTTAACCAATAACTGGAAGGAAAAGACCGATTAATATCTTTCCGAAGGGTGTTTGCACGTAAGTAAATGCAAGGAATTCAACTAGAATTCGAACTCGGCTACCCGATTTCTCATTCCGAGCCGATATCCACTGCCCCACAACGTACATCCTTTATGTATTTAGCATTCTTTATCCTTTACAGCAGTCTCACATCACCTGTTTTTGAACTAACCATTTTTGACATTTTTAAAATTCGGACACAAAAGCTAAATGAAGGACCATTCACTGGGACAGAATCTAATATTCTAGAGTAACAAACTAGATATAGAGATAAGCCTATTGTCACACACATTTTTCTAACAAAAGTTCTCAAAATTACGCAGGTCAGTAGAGTTATTGGCGTATGTTTACATGGTAAAAAAAAACACGCTAAAAGTCTGCCTTCTTCTACCGAGCGCCCATAGCTCAGAGGTAGAGTAGCCGACTGATATGAATTCGGGTTTCAATCCTGGCTAAAATCAATCGGATGTCCAACGGTATTGATGAACTGTGATACAGCGAAACATCTTTCTCTGGATGGCTACTATATATATATATATATATATATATATATTGTTTAATTAGAAACAGAATATCTACTCAGATACGAGTATCTATGAAAAAATAATGTTCAAACTAATAAATTAAACATGTCTGTTGTTAATCCATTTCGTTAATATTGGGAACTTTCCGTAACATTATCTGTTTACATTACGATACTCTTTCAGAGCAGAGATGTGTATTTACAAGAAATCGCAAATTTATGTGTATGAAGTTTGATTTTGCTTCGTTTAAATTCTGAAATAATTTGTAGTGGAGCGGTTAAGACATATCAGATGAATTGATGGCTTCCCCTATGTATTTAGGGATTTCAGGTTCGAACCCTGCCGAATGACACACATTTTTCAAAAAAAAAAAATTCTCAAAAATACTCAGGCCAGTAGAGTTTTATATATATAGAGCCACACTGAAGAGCTGTGATACAGCGAAACAGGCTTGTACATGGATGACTAACATATGCTATCATTACGATTGAGCTCTCTAGAGTGGAAAATTTTAAAAAACAGGTACCACTTCTGCGATTTACGCGTTACTCCCTAGTTATGAATTGAGTTCTTCAGGTGATTGGCGTGTTTATACACCACAAATATATAACACGCTAAAATTTCCCCTCTCTTCTTCCATGCGCCTATGGCTTAGGGAGTAGGGATTCCGACTAACAGCAAATCGGTCGAAAACAATGTCTTATCAGGTAGTCAATATAATTAACTAGCTGATGAGACATTGTTTTTCCGATATCGAAAAAAATGTACACTTTTGTAGTAAATTATAATTTGCACATGTTCTAAACTATAACTTATAATATATATATATATATAGAGAGAGAGAGAGAGAAAGAGTGAGAGAGAGAGAGAGAGAGAGAGAATAAAGAAATAGGGTTGTTCCCCAACGAGAGTAATTAGCATAATTTTCATATTCTTCCTATTAACTTTATAAAAGCAACAAACTTGCGATCAGATATTCGAAGAAACTCAAACGTAAAAACCACAAATTTATTCGCCTGAAGAGAGTCAATTTTAGACTCGAAACACGTGTAGCGTCATGGACAATTAATGTTTCATAACATGTATAATTACAAAAACAATAAACATACATTTAAAGAAAACTTTCAAGGCTTCTCACACTTTTTATTATCTATCTATCTATCTATCTATCTATCTATCTATCTATCTATCTATCTAGATAGATAGATAGATAGATAGATAGAGAGATAAAAAGACTGCGATAGATAGATAGATAGATAGATAGATAGATAGATAGATAAAGAGTCAACCGAGGTGTCTAGATATATATGAAAAGAGTACCATAAACAGACGCCAAAAATGAGAAAAAGCAATGTTTTATTTTACAATGATGTCGACCTTGTACATGGACCAAGAACCACTAGAGATAGGGGGTTACATATGAAGAGACACAGTTTATGCTGATATGTGGGGAAGACAACAATTAAACCAAGACTTGAACAAGTGAAAATTGTCATGTTCGCGGAAACATCCTCTTGGGGGGCGGTTCGACAAAGCAGCCGTTCGCGAGGCTGGTATATTGAGATCAGAAGAGGTAGACAGATAAGAGGAGATCGAGATAGATAGATAGATAGATAGATAGATAGATAGATAGATAGATAGATAGATATAAAATGAAGTTAGATAGATAGATAGATAGATAGATAGATAGATAGATAGATAGATAGATAGATAGATATAAAATGAAGTTAGATAGATAGATAGATAGATAGATAGATAGATAGATAGATAGATAGATAGATAGATAGATAGATAGATGATTGAGATTAGATAGATAGATAGATAGATAGATAGATAGATAATGAGCTGATTGAGATAGATAGATAGATAGATAGATAGATAAGATAATGAGCTGATTGAGATAGATAGATAGATAGATAGATAGATAGGAATAGGTAATTGAGATGATTGAGATAGATAGATAGATAGATAGATAGATAGATAGATAGATAGATAGATAGATAATGATGATTGATTAAGATAGATAGATAGATAGATAGATAGATAGATAGATAATGAGCTGATTGAGATAGATAGATAGATAGATAATGAGCTGATTGAGATAGATAGATAGATAGATAATGAGCTGATTGAGATAGATAGATAGATAATGAGCTGATTGAGATAGATAGATAGATAATGAGCTGATTGAGATAGATAGATAGATAGATAGATAGATAGATAGATAGATAGATAGATAATGATAGATAATAGCTGATTGAGATAGATAGATAAATAGATAATGAGCTGATTGAGATAGATAGATAGATAGATAGATAGATAGATAGATAGATATGAAAAGACCTTATTAAGATAGATATAGATTGATAGATTAGCTAGCTAGCTAGATATGAAAAGACATTGTTTAGTTAAATATAAATGGAAAAAAATTATTAAGATAGATAGATAGATAGATAGATACATAGATAGATAGATATGAAAAACCTTATTGAGATAAATATAGATTGATAGCTCGCTAGCTAGCTAGATAGATATGAAAAGACATTATTTAAATATAAATTAAAAAATTATTGAAATAGATAGCTAGCTAGCTAGTTAGATATGAACAAAATGAGATAGATAGATAGATAGATAGATAGATAGATAGATAGATAGATATAGGTTGATAGCTAGATAGATAGATATGAAAAGTCATTATTTAGTTAAATATCAATGAAAAAATTATTTAGATAGATAGATAGATATGAAAATGTTGAGATAAATCTAAAGATAGAAAGAGAGTTAGGTTCATGAATCGTGAAAATAACGCAAATAATATCAGGCAATACATGAAGGAAATCAATTTTCAACATTATAATTCAACCTCTTCATGTCAATATTACCATTCCTGCTTTATATATGTCTACCTTAAAAGTTTCACATCTATCTATCTATCTATCTATCTATCTATCTATCTATCTATCTATCTATCTATCTATCTATCTATCTATCTTTATAACTGTCCATAAGTCGTAACACAGAGAAATCGATGTAGAACGAGAGAAACTCTTAGAACGAGAAAAATGAGGAAAGAGTGAAAAACAGAAAAGAGATAAAAAAAGAATACAGAATATATCTCTCAATAATTCTAGAAATTACCAATCAGCACTTTACAAGAAATCATTCGCATGATTTACGGAAAAAAATTTAAAAATTTCCAATAACGAGATTGTTTCGTTATTTTCTTTTTCTTTTTTTAAAACGTCGTAACAAAAAAATAGATAAATGCAAAGATGGACGCATTTACACTCGGCCAACAAGAGGAACTGATCAGTAAACGTATGGAGTCGTCATGTCAGAACGACAGCAGAAGTAACTATCTCGCTTTCATGCAAATAATCTTTGGCGTTTCTCTCGCTCATCTTCTGTTATCTTCTTTCTCTTCAACCAAACTGTCGCACTCTTTTTTCTTTCTTCCGCAATCCGAAGGCAACAGATCACGAAATATGTCGAGGCTGCGTGATGTTCGTAAACACAAGACAATTTTCGCCGACTTTGTGCCGTTCGCACAGCGGTTTGGCTCGTTAGAGATTTAGTTGGAAGGTTTAGATTTGTCATTTAAGTGGCTAGGCCACTGACACACCATAGTATTTCTTTAAAGTAAATTCCACTCTTTACAAGACTGGGGGCACTTGAAGGATAGGTGTTAGGCTAGGAGGGAGTTTGTGCGGATATAAGGGAAGGATAACTGTTAAACCTAGACTTGAACAGTTTATGAAAATATTGATCGGGGAAACATTCTCTTACGAATCGGTAGCAGAGAACTTAGGAGTTATTTCCACAGAGAAGTTGTTCGAGGTAGTTTATATGATAATGATTAATTCTAGACTTGAACACGTTAAGTATGTAGTGATCATTCAAACATTCCCTTGGGAGTTTGTTCCACTGTGCATTGGTTCGAGGTAGTTTATATGGATAAGAGGGGAAGATAACGTTTAAGCCTACACTTGAACAGGTTAAGATTGTAGTGATCGAGGAAACATTCTCTTGGGAGTCTGTTCCACTGTGTGTTGGTTCAAGGTATTTTATTAGGATAGGAGGGGAAGATAACAGTTAACTCTAGACCTGAACAGTTTAAGAGGGGAAGATAACGGTTAAGTCTACACTTGAACGTGTTAAAATTGTAGTGATTGAGGAAACATTCTCTTGGGAGTCTGTTCTACTGTGCATTGGTTCAAGGTAGTTTATATGAAGAAGAGGAGAAAGCAACGGTTAATTCTAGACTTGAAGATGTTAAGTATGTAGTGATCTGCGAACCATCCTCTTCGGAGTCGTTTTCACAGAGAAGTAGTTCGAGGTAGTTTATATTGATAGGAGGGTGAGATAACGATTAAATCTAGACTGGTTCGTGGTAGTGTATGGATAGGAACACAAAAGTAACTAGACTTTTAGACTTGAAGAGACTTGTTAGGAGACGATTCCAGGCAGCGTGGGTTTATATGAATAAGAGAGGAAATTTAACATTGAAGTCGAGACTGCAACAGGATAAGATTGTTGTGATCGGGTTCACATCCTTTATGAGTCAGTTGCAAATAGCAGTGGCTTGAGGTAGTTTATATGGATAGGAGTGGAAGAGAACTGTTAAGTCTTAACTTGAAGATGTTAACATAATAACATTCGAGGAAATAAATTCTTAGGAGTTGGTTCCACACAGCAGTGAATCCATGTAGTTTACATGAATAAGAAGGGGAAGATAACAGATAAGTCTAGACATGAAGAGTTTAACATTGTAGTGATCGGAAAACATCCTCTTGGAAAATTGTTACACAGAGCAGGGGTTCATGTTAGTTTATATGGAGAGAAAGGGGAAGATAACGTTTAAGTCTAGACTTGAAGAGGTTAAGATTGTAGTGATGGATAAAAATCCTCTTAGAATTTAGTATCACAGAGCAGTAGGTCGAGGTAGTTTATATGTATAAGAGGGGAGATATAACGAATAAGTCTAGATTTGAATAGGTTAAGATTGTAGTGATGGATAAAAATCCTCTTAGAATTTAGTATCACAGAGCAGTAGGTCGAGGTAGTTTATATGTATAAGAGGGGAGATATAACGAATAAGTCTAGATTTGAATAGGTTAAGATTGTAGTGATGGATAAAAATCCTCTTAGAATTTAGTATCACAGAGCAGTAGGTCGAGGTAGTTTATATGTATAAGAGGGGAGATATAACGAATAAGTCTAGATTTGAAGAGGTTAAGATTGTAGTGATGGATAAAAATCCTCTTAGAATTTAGTATTACAGATCAGTAGGTCGAGGTAGTTTATATGTATAAGAGGGGAGATATAACGAATAAGTCTAGATTTGAAGAGGTTAAGATTGTAGTGATGGATAAAAATCCTCTTAGAATTTAGTATCACAGAGCAGTAGGTCGAGGTAGTTTATATGTATAAGAGGGGAGATATAACGAATAAGTCTAGATTTGAATAGGTTAAGATTGTAGTGATGGATAAAAATCCTCTTAGAATTTAGTATTACAGAGCAGTAGGTCGAGGTAGTTTATATGTATAAGAGGGGAGATATAACGAATAAGTCTAGATTTGAAGAGGTTAAGATTGTAGTGATGGATAAAAATCCTCTTAGAATTTAGTATCACAGAGCAGTAGGTCGAGGTAGTTTATATGTATAAGAGGGGAGATATAACGAATAAGTCTAGATTTGAAGAGGTTAAGATTGTAGTGATGGATAAAAATCCTCTTAGAATTTAGTATCACAGAGCAGTAGGTCGAGGTAGTTTACATGTATAAGAGGGGAGATATAACGAATAAGTCTAGATTTGAATAGGTTAAGATTGTAGTGATGGATAAAAATCCTCTTAGAATTTAGTATCACAGAGCAGTAGGTCGAGGTAGTTTATATGTATAAGAGGGGAGATATAACGAATAAGTCTAGATTTGAAGAGGTTAAGATTGTAGTGATGGATAAAAATCCTCTTAGAATTTAGTATTAGAGATCAGTAGGTCGAGGTAGTTTATATGTATAAGAGGGGAGATATAACGAATAAGTCTAGATTTGAAGAGGTTAAGATTGTAGTGATGGATAAAAATCCTCTTAGAATTTAGTATCACAGAGCAGTAGGTCGAGGTAGTTTATATGTATAAGAGGGGAGATATAACGAATAAGTCTAGATTTGAAGAGGTTAAGATTGTAGTGATGGATAAAAATCCTCTTAGAATTTAGTATCACAGAGCAGTAGGTCGAGGTAGTTTATATGTATAAGAGGGGAGATATAACGAATAAGTCTAGATTTGAAGAGGTTAAGATTGTAGTGATGGATAAAAATCCTCTTAGAATTTAGTATTACAGAGCAGTAGGTCGAGGTAGTTTATATGTATAAGAGGGGAGATATAACGAATAAGTCTAGATTTGAAGAGGTTAAGATTGTAGTGATGGATAAAAATCCTCTTAGAATTTAGTATTAGAGATCAGTAGGTCGAGGTAGTTTATATGTATAAGAGGGGAGATATAACGAATAAGTCTAGATTTGAAGAGGTTAAGATTGTAGTGATGGATAAAAATCCTCTTAGAATTTAGTATCACAGAGCAGTAGGTCGAGGTAGTTTATATGTATAAGAGGGGAGATATAACGAATAAGTCTAGATTTGAAGAGGTTAAGATTGTAGTGATGGATAAAAATCCTCTTAGAATTTAGTATTAGAGATCAGTAGGTCGAGGTAGTTTATATGTATAAGAGGGGAGATATAACGAATAAGTCTAGATTTGAATAGGTTAAGATTGTAGTGATGGATAAAAATCCTCTTAGAATTTAGTATCACAGAGCAGTAGGTCAAGGTAGTTTATATGTATAAGAGGGGAGATATAACGAATAAGTCTAGATTTGAAGAGGTTAAGATTGTAGTGATGGATAAAAATCCTCTTAGAATTTAGTATTAGAGATCAGTAGGTCGAGGTAGTTTATATGTATAAGAGGGGAGATATAACGAATAAGTCTAGATTTGAAGAGGTTAAGATTGTAGTGATGGATAAAAATCCTCTTAGAATTTAGTATCACAGAGCAGTAGGTCGAGGTAGTTTATATGTATAAGAGGGGAGATATAACGAATAAGTCTAGATTTGAAGAGGTTAAGATTGTAGTGATGGATAAAAATCCTCTTAGAATTTAGTATTAGAGATCAGTAGGTCGAGGTAGTTTATATGTATAAGAGGGGAGATATAACGAATAAGTCTAGATTTGAAGAGGTTAAGATTGTAGTGATGGATAAAAATCCTCTTAGAATTTAGTATCACAGAGCAGTAGGTCGAGGTAGTTTATATGTATAAGAGGGGAGATATAACGAATAAGTCTAGATTTGAATAGGTTAAGATTGTAGTGATGGATAAAAATCCTCTTAGAATTTAGTATCACAGAGCAGTAGGTCGAGGTAGTTTATATGTATAAGAGGGGAGATATAACGAATAAGTCTAGATTTGAAGATGTTAAGATTAAGATTATTTTGATCTGATCGAGAAAACGTCCTCTTAGGGGTCGGTTCCAAGGAGAAGTGTTTCGAAGAAGTTTATATATATATAGTCGGGGAAAAATAAAGGTTAAGTCTAGGCTTAACGATGTAAAGTCTGTAGTGTTCTGGGAATCATCTTTTTACGAGTCTGTTCAACAGAGCAGTGGTTCGAGGTATTTTATATAGACACGAGGGAAAAGTTAACGCTTAAGTCGAGACTTGAAGATGTTAAGATTGTAGGGATCAGTGAAACATGCTCTTAGGAGTCTGTAAAAAATATAAGTGATTCGAAGGAGGTTATATGTATAGGAGGGGAAAGATAATGATTTACTCTGGACTTGAGGCTGTTAAGATTGTAGCGATCGGAAAACATCGTCTTAGGAGTCGGTTCCACACAGCAGTAGTTTGAGTTATTTTACATATATATGAGGGGAAGTTAAGGCTAGACTTCAAGAGGTTAAAAGTGTATTGAAAGGCGAATGATTCTCTTACAAGTCGGCTCCATAGAGCAGTGGTTCAAGGTAGTTTATATGGATACGAGGGGATGATAACGGTTAGGTCTGGACCTGAAGAAGTTAAGATTGTTGTGATCGAGGAAACAATCTCATTAGAGTCAATTGCACAGAGAAGTGGTTCAATATAGTTTATATGGATACGAGGGGATGATAACGGTTAGGTCTAGACCTGAAGAAGTTAAGATTGTTGTGATCGAGGAAACAATCTCATAAGAGTCATTTGCACAGAGAAGTGGGTCAAGGTAGTTTATATGGATACGAGGGGATGATAACGGTTAGGGCTGGACCTGAAGAAGTTAAGATTGTTGTGATCGAGGAAACAATCTCATAAGAGTCATTTGCACAGAGAAGTGGTTCAATATAGTTTATATGGATACGAGGGGATGATAACGGTTAGGTCTGGACCTGAAGAAGTTAAGATTGTTGTGATCGAGGAAACAATCTCATAAGAGTCATTTGCACAGAGAAGTGGTTCAAGGTAGTTTATATGGATACGATGGAATGATAACGGTTAGGTCTAGCCCTGAAGAAGTTAAGATTGTTGTGATCGAGGAAACAATCTCATAAGAGTCATTTGCACAGAGAAGTGGGTCAAGGTAGTTTATATGGATACGATGGAATGATAACGGTTAGGTCTAGCCCTGAAGAAGTTAAGATTGTTGTGATCGAGGAAACAATCTCATAAGAGTCATTTGCACAGAGAAGTGGTTCAAGGTAGTTTATATGGATACGTGGGGATGATAACGGTTAGGTCTAGCCCTGAAGAAGTTAAGATTGTTGTGATCGAGGAAACAATCTCATAAGAGTCATTTGCACAGAGAAGTGGTTCAAGGTAGTTTATATGGATACGAGGGGATGATAACGGTTAGGTCTGGACCTGAAGAAGTTAAGATTGTTGTGATCGAGGAAACAATCTCATAAGAGTCATTTGCACAGAGAAGTGTTTCAAGGTAGTATATATGGATACGAGGGGATGATAACGGTTAGGTCTAGACCTGAAGAAGTTAAGATTGTTGTGATCGAGGAAACAATCTCATAAGAGTCATTTGCACAGAGAAGTGGTTCAAGGTAGTTTATATGGATACGAGGGGATGATAACGGTTAGGTCTGGACCTGAAGAAGTTAAGATTGTTGTGATCGAGGAAACAATCTCATAAGAGTCATTTGCACAGAGAAGTGGTTCAAGGTAGTTTATATGGATACGAGGGGATGATAACGGTTAGGACTAAACCTGAAGAAGTTAAGATTGTAGTGATCAAGGAAACAATCTCATAAGAGTCATTTGCACAGAGAAGTGGTTCAAGGTAGTTTATATGGATACGAGGGGATGATAACGGTTAGGTCTGGACCTGAAGAAGTTAAGATTGTTGTGATCGAGGAAACAATCTCATAAGAGTCATTTGCACAGAGAAGTGGGTCAAGGTAGTTTATATGGATACGAGGGGATGATAACGGTTAGGTCTAGACCTGAAGAAGTTAAGATTGTTGTGATCGAGGAAACAATCTCATAAGAGTCATTTGCACAGAGAAGTGGTTCAAGATAGTTTATATGGATACGAGGGGATGATAACGGTTAGGTCTGGACCTGAAGAAGTTAAGATTGTTGTGATCGAGGAAACAATCTCATAAGAGTCATTTGCACAGAGAAGTGGTTCAAGGTAGTTTATATGGATACGAGGGGATGATAACGGTTAGGACTAAACCTGAAGAAGTTAAGATTGTAGTGATCAAGGAAACAATCTCATAAGAGTCATTTGCACAGAGAAGTGGTTCAAGGTAGTTTATATGGATACGAGGGGATGATAACGGTTAGGTCTAGACCTGAAGAAGTTAAGATTGTTGTGATCGAGGAAACAATCTCATAAGAGTCATTTGCACAGAGAAGTGTTTCAAGGTAGTTTATATGGATACGAGGGGATGATAACGGTTAGGTCTAGACCTGAAGAAGTTAAGATTGTTGTGATCGAGGAAACAATCTCATAAGAGTCATTTGCACAGAGAAGTGGTTTAAGGTAGTTTATATGGATACGAGGGAATGATAACGGTTAGGTCTGGACCTGAAGAAGTTAAGATTGTTGTGATCGAGGAAACAATCTCATAAGAGTCATTTGCACAGAGAAGTGGTTCAAGGTAGTTTATATGGATACGAGGGGATGATAACGGTTAGGTCTGGACCTGAAGAAGTTAAGATTGTTGTGATCGAGGAAACAATCTCATAAGAGTCATTTGCACAGAGAAGTGTTTCAAGGTAGTTTATATGGATACGAGGGGATGATAACGGTTAGGTCTGGACCTGAAGAAGTTAAGATTGTAGTGATCAAGGAAACAATCTCATAAGAGTCATTTGCACAGAGAAGTGGTTCAAGGTAGTTTATATGGATAAGAGGGGATGATAACGGTTAGGTCTAGACCTGAAGAAGTTAGGATTGTTGTGATCGAGGAAACAATCTCATAAGAGTCATTTGCACAGAGAAGTGGTTCAAGGTAGTTTATATGGATACGAGGGGATGATAACGGTTAGGACTAAACCTGAAGAAGTTAAGATTGTAGTGATCAAGGAAACAATATCATAAGAGTCATTTGCACAGAGAAGTGGTTCAAGGTAGTTTATATGGATACGAGGGGATGATAACGGTTAGGTCTAGACCTGAAGAAGTTAAGATTGTTGTGATCGAGGAAACAATCTCATAAGTGTCATTTGCACAGAGAAGTGGTTCAAGGTAGTTTATATGGATACGAGGGGATGATAGCGGTTAGGTCTGGACCTGAAGAAGTTAAGATTGTTGTGATCGAGGAAACAATCTCATAAGAGTCATTTGCACAGAGAAGTGGTTCAAGGTAGTTTATATGGATACGAGGGGATGATAACGGTTAGGTCTGGACCTGAAGAAGTTAAGATTGTTGTGATCGAGGAAACAATCTCATAAGAGTCATTTGCACAGAGAAGTGGGTCAAGGTAGTTTATATGGATACGAGGGGATGATAACGGTTAGGTCTGGACCTGAAGAAGTTAAGATTGTTGTGATCGAGGAAACAATCTCATAAGAGTCATTTGCACAGAGAAGTGGGTCAAGGTAGTTTATATGGATACGAGGGAATGATAACGGTAAGGTCTAGCCCTGAAGAAGTTAAGATTGTTGTGATCGAGGAAACAATCTCATAAGAGTCATTTGCACAGAGAAGTGGTTCAAGGTAGTTTATATGGATACGTGGGGATGATAACGGTTAGGTCTAGCCCTGAAGAAGTTAAGATTGTTGTGATCGAGGAAACAATCTCATAAGAGTCATTTGCACAGAGAAGTGGTTCAAGGTAGTTTATATGGATACGAGGGGATGATAACGGTTAGGTCTAGACCTGAAGAAGTTAAGATTGTCGTGATCGAGGAAACAATCTCAAAAGAGTCATTTGCACAGAGAAGTGGTTCAAGGTAGTTTATATGGATACGAGGGGATGATAACGGTTAGGTCTGGACCTGAAGAAGTTAAGATTGTTGTGATCGAGGAAACAATCTCATAAGAGTCATTTGCACAGAGAAGTGGTTCAAGGTAGTTTATATGGATACGAGGGGATGATAACGGTTAGGCCTAAACCTGAAGAAGTTAAGATTGTAGTGATCAAGGAAACAATCTCATAAGAGTCATTTGCACAGAGAAGTGGTTCAAGTTAGTTTATATGGATACGAGGGGATGATAACGGTTAGGGCTGGACCTGAAGAAGTTAAGATTGTTGTGATCGAGGAAACAATCTCATAAGAGTCATTTGCACAGAGAAGTGGTTCAAGGTAGTTTATATGGATACGAGGGGATGATAACGGTTAGGTCTAGACCTGAAGAAGTTAAGATTATCGTGATCGAGGAAACAATCTCATAAGAGTCATTTGCACAGAGAAGTGGTTCAAGGTAGTTTATATGGATACGAGGGGATGATAACGGTTAGGTCTGGACCTGAAGAAGTTAAGATTGTTGTGATCGAGGAAACAATCTCACAGGAATCGGTTCCAAAGAGCAGTGGGCCGTTTGTTTGAATAAGAGGGGAAAGTTAACTGAGAGGTCAAGACTTGAAGAGTTTAACATTGTAGTGATCGGGAAACATGCAATTAGAAGTTTGTTGTACAGAGTAGGGATTCATGGTATTTTATATTGAGAGGAGCGGAAAGATAACGAATAAGTCTGAACTTGAAGAGCTTAAGATTGTAGTGACAGAAAAAAAATCCTTCTTGGCGTCGGTTCCACAGAGTATTGGTTCCAGGTATTTTAAATGACTAGGAGGAGAAAGCTAACAGTGGAGTCTAGTCGTGAAGACGATAAGATTGTAGTAATCGGGGAAACATACTCTGAAAAGTCATTTCGACAGATAAAAGTTTCGATGAAGTTTATATGGATAGGAAGTGAAGGATAAATTTTACGTCTAGACTTGACCAGGTTAAGATTGTACTGATCGGGGAAACATCCTCTTGGGAGCCTGTTTCACAGAGCAGTGGTTCAAGAAAGTTTATATGGATAGGAGGGGAAGATAACGGTTAAGTCTAGACTTGAACAGATTAAGATTGTACTGATCGGGGAAACCTCCTCTTGGGAGCCTGTTTCACAGAGCAGTGGTTCAAGAAAGTTTATATGGATAGGAGGGGAAGATAACGGTTAAGTCTAGACTTGAACAGATTAAGATTGTACTGATCGGGGAAACCTCCTCTTGGGAGCCTGTTTCACAGAGCAATGGTTCAAGAAAGTTTATATGGATAGGAGGTGAAGATAACGGTTAAGTCTAGACTTGAACAGGTTAAGATTGTAGTGATCGTGGAAACATCCTCTTAGGAGTCTCTTCCACAGAGCAATGGTTCAAGAAAGTTTATATGGATAGGAGGGGAAAGTTAACGACTAAGTTTATACTTGAAGAGTTTAACGTTGTAGCGATCAGGGAAACATTCTCTTGGGAGTCTGTTCCTAGGTAATTCATATTGATAGAAGGGAAAAGATAAAGAAAAGTTTAGGATTCTATTGATCGTCGAAACATCTTCTGGGGAGTTTAGAAGTCTTTTCGTGGAAGTAGCTATATAGTAGCGGGTGTCTTGTGTTCTGACAGTGAGAGGGAGATTGGAGCGTGGAAATTAATTCGTCACCCTCAAGGCCTCGGAGACGCTTTTGCTCTCGATCAGACTCAACGCCATTTCATAGACTCTATAAAAAGTACAGTTTATTTTTGTTTTCCTAGAGTTCCGGTACGTGTGAGCTAACCTCCTTGAGGGATCTGGATGCAGATAGCGTGTCAACTTCTACTATGTGCTCTTACATTCAGGACTCAGACAAAGGCCATCCATCGTTGCCAGAACCAGATGAACGCCCCTCTTCTTTTGCCGCCCCCCACGGGCTGTAACGCATTGTTTGCTGTAGTTGTCTGATTGATTTGTTTGTTTACTGACATTTCAACACCTTATGGGTCATTTTTAATCATTTCTCTCATGCAATGCATTTTATTGCCACTGTTGCGCAGGGGTTACATAGGGGAAGGTGATGAGAAACAGGGGTTAGTTATAGAAAATGTCAGAAGGGTAATAGACGAATGAAAATACCAGTTTAATAGGGGTGGAGTGGATGGAGAAAAGAGCTTGAGAGAATGGATGCGAGGTAGTGAGATAGGAGATGTCTATTGACCTTATATTTAAATTTCTGGATATTGTAGCTGTCGGGGAAGCAAGTATATGGAAGGGAATTCCACAGGTGGGAAGTGCAAGAAAAGAAGCTGGTAGAGTAGAAATTGCGGTTACATTTTATCGGTTTCACTGTAAAAGGGTGGGACCTAGTTGCTAATCTAGTAATCTGTCAATTCATACCTAGAGGGCACCAGTGAGCTAAGTTCATTGGAGCAGAAGCCGTGAAAGTATTTGTAGAAGAGCCACAGGGAAGCCACGTCACGCCGGTGAGAGAGCGAGTGCTGCTGGGCTGCCAAATCGGTATCGATCACATTACAGATTCTCCGTTAAATTTTGTCAAAAACCGCGAGGTGAATAGCATGGGCATCCGACCAGATGTGACTGCAGTATTCAATACACGGGTGGATGGTAAATTTATATATGTGCAGGTTGGATTCAGACGGGAAAAACTTCCTGGCCCTGCACAGTGAACCGACTTTCACAGCAGCGGATTTATGTTGATTGGTGCATTGTTTGCTAATTTTTATGTAGTTGTTGCATGAAAATGTTTTGAAATACAGTTTGATTTCTTTAAAAAATTGTTGTGTATTATATGAATGAATGTCATGAAACAGTTATTTTATGTTGATTGGTGTATTGTTTGCTAATTTTATTGATCTGATCCTTGATCTAAGCTTTCGGCACATATGTGTCATCTTCAGAGCGGTTATACGGACATTTAAACAAAGATATTCACCATCAAAGATGATATTCTGTTATGCTGACACTGAAGATTGCTATGGGCTAGATTAATAAAAAATTATCCAAATGTTGAAGAAGTTGTGTCTTTATTTACACTAGAAATTAAAATTTAAATACGATGTTTAGAACGGCTCATAATTAAATATAATAGACATTTATTGACTGTTCTATTTAGAATATGTGTTTAAAAATGACTTTCTACCACAATACACACACGCACACACACTCTCTCTCTTTCTCTCTCTCTCTCTCGCTCTCTCTCTCTATATATATATATATTTAGAATGTGTTTAAAAATGACTTTCTGCCACAATACACACACACACACACACACTCTCTCTCTCTCTCTCTATATATATATATATATATATATATATATATAAATTATTTTTTAGAACATGTACAAACTAGAATCTACTAGAAAATTGTACATTTTGTTTCGACATTGAAATACCAATGTCTTATCAGATAGTTAGTAATGATGGTAATAAATGCTATTTTTGATAAGAAAATTCATGAAAATTCATTTCCATTCATTACTGGCAAAACGTTTCTTACGAGATAAAGAGGATAAGAAAGATGAGAAAACAAAAAAAGAAATCAAAAATGGAAAGAGAAGGACACAGAGAAAATGAAAAATAAAGAGGAAAACAAGAAAGAAAGAAAGAAAGAAAGAAAGAAAGAAAGAAATGAGAGGAAAGAGTCAATAAAAAACGGCTCAAAAAGAAATAGCCCCCAAAGTTAGGCAAGCATAAGCATAAACACATTAATTAATAAACAGTATTAACGCCAAGTTTGCTTGGCATCTTCTTTTCAATGTTATTGAGATTTGTGTTCTGACAATCCGAAGACGGTGTATACCTGAACAAGCAGCAATTATAAATCATTCATCTTGGGCCGCCTGAGGGCTAAGCTGAATAATGTCCCAGTGCCTAGAGTACTCATCAGAGAAATGATAACGCAGCTCTGGCCACGTACACCGAACATGATCTCTAACAGTTGATTATATATATATATATATATATATATATATATATGTGTGTGTGTGTGTGTGTGTGCGTGCGTGTGTGTGTGCTTGCGCGTCCACCGATGATGCATTCGTCGATGGAATTTGTTAGAATGGTAATTGTGACAATTCCTAACTCTCATCGTACAACTTGTGTTACAATAGCCCTTTTCTGAGCTCAGACATACTGGTAAAAGGCTCATGCCACTTCTCGAATCGATAATTCTTTTTCGCTTAATGGTTTGTCGGGGGTTCGTAATCTTTCACATTAAGAACCATTCACAAAAATATGATTTATATTATTCGATAGTATCTTTGACCGTTTGGATTTCAGTATGTCATGCGTGTCAAATTATCCACAACTTCTGTCCTTGTTATATGATCCAGAAATCTCTAATGCTAATTTTATTTTAAATCTGTTGGTTACTCTCATGTTTTGTTCGTGACATTCTCAGCATACTTCTGTAGAACCAGATTTCTCTTGTTCAAACCTCCTTTTCTGTGAGGAACGTGTTGAGAATTTTATTTGCAATAGAGGAGGGAACGGTATTATTTTGGCGTTCTGCATTTCTCTTTGTGTCTAAAGAAATGTATTTCTTAGATGAGGTAGTATTTACATTATTTACATTGTTCGGGCTATTGTCCTCATCTTTGTTGCCATGTTTACGACGTTTCTATAAAAATTGTTACTGAGACATTAGCTTTATAAGTCGCATAAATTCATACACTGATGTCTTTAAGGACACATGATCCAGTGGTAATAGGCCTTGGTCAGTTCCAGTGACTTGACGTAAAGAGTTGTGACTTCAATACAAAGCTAGAGCGGTGGTGAACAAATGACTGAGAGTGCTGAGTTAAAGGAAGATAACTAAATGGCTACCGGGACGAGAATGATATACCCCAGTGATCGAAATAATGGGTTCGGTTAAAAATTCATAGCACCTGAAGAAGGCTAGAGCGTCCGACCGAAACATCGTAAACATGCAGGTGAGAACAACTGTCCAAACCGCGGAAATATTCTTTGTTTAATTTTGGAAATTATCTTTCGATATTCCAATACGTCCTCTAATTGCTGTCTCACATTTTCCGTTCCAAGAGTTGCCAGCGAGTTAAACATGTGTACTTGCTTGATTCTGGCATTTCAAATTCTTGTGTAGATTCTTATTTACCGTTACGACCTCATCGAGTTGTTCATGCAGCAAAAATGGTGGTGTTGCAATCATATATATTGTGTATTTAGGCAGCAATCTTTCTTTTATTATTTTTAGTACATAAATTACGAGGAACATTCAATAAATAATGTGAATTTTCGGTATAAGGACTTCTACGAGACTCATTCAATAAATAAGGTGAATTTTTCGGTATAAGGACTTCTCCGAGGGTCATTCAATAAATAAGCTAAATTTTTCGGTATAAGGACTTCTCCGAGGGCCATTCAATAAATAAGGTGAATTTTTCGATATACAGACTTCTATGAGACTCATTCAATAAATAAGGTGAATTTTTCGATATAAAGACTTCTCCGAGGGTCATTCAATAAATAAGGTGAATTTTTCGGTATAAGGACTTCTCCGAGGGTCATTCAATAAATAAGGTAAATTTTTCGGTATAAGGTCTTCTCCGAGGGTCATTCAATAAATAAGGTGAATTTTTTGGTATAAAGACTTCTCCGAGGGTCATTCAATATATAAGGTGAATTTTTCGATATACAGACTTCTACGAGGGTCATTCAATAAATAAGGTGAATTTTTCGCTATAAGGTCTTCTAATACAGATAGAAGCTTACTTTTTTTATTTTTTTTTCCTTTACTTCTTTGACAAAGAAATTTAATTTCTTTTTCTTTTTCGCAAATAGAAAAAAAAACAAAAAACTTTGTGGGTTTTCGAGATTAACAAAGATGGCCGACCAAGTAGCATGCCCCAGGATTGAACAGAGGTCAGTTATTAAGTTTTTGGTTGCTGAAGGGTGCAAACCAGTTGAAATTCATAGGAGAATGCCTACAAGTGAGCTAAATTGTTTAAAGAAGGACGGAACAGTGTTGAGGTTGAAGACAGGCCTGGAAGCCCTACAGAAGTGTGGTCTCCTGAGATGATCGAATCAGTCAATGACCTCTTTGAGTCTGACAGATGGCTGACAGTGTATGACATTGCAAGGACTTTGAACCTATCTGTTGGGACAGCACACAAAATTGTCCATGATGACTTTGCCTACTCGAAGATCAGCTGCAAGGCTTCATACAGCAGCCCAAACGGTGCAGACCATCAGCGAGCTGGGCTGGGAACTGCTCCCTAATACCCCTTACAGCCCAGAGCTTGCCCTTCAAACTTTCACCTGTTTGGTCTCTTGAAAGCGTTCATGAGAGGCACAAAGTTTGAAAGTGACGATGAAGTCAAAAGTGCTATGAGCGATTGGCTGAGGCATCAGTTCAAAGATTTTTACGCTGAGGGAATACGGAAGCTTGTGCACAGATGGGAAAAGTGTGTGACACTGCTGGGAGACTACGTTGAAAAATAAAAAGAAGTAAGCTTTTTTCTGTATTAGTAGACCTTATATAAAAAAAAAATTCACCTTATTTATTGAATTACCCTCGTATATAAAAATTGGTCGAATATATTTATTTCTTAAATTGCTTTCGGCTATACTTTTAGACTTTATTAAGGATGAACCTTATTTGATTTTTAACTTAATATTTATATTATTTTATATATGTATGTAGAGTTAGAAGAATGTTTATTTCTAAACAGGGTCAGCACATTTTGGAATTGTACATTGTAGATATTAGGTCTCATTTAAATACACAGGGAGACTATCAACTACGACCATACTGGTCGCTAATACAAATATAAAAAAATATCCACAAGTCATAAAAAAGAATAATGGGAAGAAGAAGAAGAAGAAGAAGAAGAAGAAGAAGAAGAAGAAGAAGAAGAAGAAGAAGAAATGAAAACATGATGATGATTAAGTATAGAAATAGAAAAAGAACGTGGAGAGAGTAAGCGAAAGCGAGAGAGAGAGAGAGAGGAGGAAATAATAATAATTAAGAAGAGATAAAAAAAGGAAGAAGCTATGTAAGTACGTTTAAGAGTTCAACACTCTAGCACAAAAATTTATGTAAAAGTTCATATATAAATAAAATATGTCTGTAAAACAAACAATATGAATAGACCATAATCTCGAGCTAAAGAATGCCACACTTATTAAAAAAGAATATAACATTCTTAGACGGAAAGTTCTTGAGAGTATACATATCGAGTCGTGCCATAATATTAACTTACGTCGTGAAATATCTTCTATCGTAATTTTCCCAAAATAATTATTCTAAAAATTTAATTCATCCTCTTCAGGGGCGTGAGGTATGGTAACAAAAAATCTTAATTTATTTAGAAATGGAACTTTGTCTGTGTCTGTGTGTGTATGTGTGTGTGTGTGTGTCCGTTACCTATAGACTCCGAAACGGCTGACCCGATTTTATGAAAATTTACACAGTTGTACAATAAGCGTCTGTGAGTGTTCGTAGCTAGGTTTTGTGTCGAGCTACCCCCGATAAATATCGAAAATCGATAATCGAAAAAATTGGGTTATAGAAGGAGTGGTCCGATTTTAATCAAATTTGATACACTCATAGACAAAGATATAAGAATCGATATTCAGAAGTTTCAAGGTTGCAGTGCTTACAATAGTGCAGAAAATCGATAATATATATATATAAAAGGCAAGATGTTTGTGTGTGTGTCTGTTTATCTGCCTGTATGTCTGTATTTTTTCAGCCATTTTATTTTAGTTTTTGCTTCGGGTTTGGCTTTAAGTAGGTATAATTGTACTTCTTAGTCTCAACCATGATAGCATTTATTCAGAGGTCTTATTTAGCCTTCAAAATTCAGTTTACGACGATACCAGGAAATCAAAAGTTGACTTCCATCCATTAATTTTTTTTTCAGTGTAGGGTTTCGCTTTAACTGGAAACGGTTTCGTGCCAACGTCCAAAGATTCTTAGCTCCAGGACCATGGATTAGTTTTAAAGCTTTCACTACACCCGAGCAACGCCGGGCTATACTGCTAGTTATTAATAAAAAAGAAAAGCCAATACTTAACAATCTCAACATGGTCCCGAAATAGTAGAACAAGCGTTATGTGTCGCGACAAGCTTTCGAATTGATTTAACGCGGCAAAATTTTTAACCAATACACTATATGGAAGTGACCAAAGAATTTTCTACGCTCAGAATAGATGTGGCGAAAGGCCAAAAGTGTGGAGCTCTCAGTGAGTTTCGAACTTACTACTTGTAATCCTGTTTAAGGGGTCACAAATAAAAACAGTAACACGGGATTAGTGTAAACATTTGTATTAACAAAAGAACGGGTAAAGATACAATATGCCAGCGCTGTTCGTCTAGCTGACGAGCAAGCGGTGTTGGATATCAAAGTCGCTGTTCGGTAAGTCACTCTATGGGTGTCTGACTCATACCAGACTGGTGCTCTCCCGGTGATTACTAGTCACATGGCGTTTATGCAGGTTGAGATAGTCCATTACTATGTTAATGTTACTCAGTCGTAATTCATCAAGCGATACAAGTTTTTTAATCATTAAACCACGGGCAAGTGACCAAAGGATTTTTTACTCTTAAGTTAGATGTGCTGCAAAGCAGCATATAGTTTGGCGCATCTAGAGAGGATGGAACTCGGATAGTTTGGAGCACCCAGTGAGGATAGAACTTACTGACCTAGTAAGTCAAATGTTATGGAACCTCCCCTTTTTCTATGATAATGGACTCGACTTGAGTATACATATGCTCCTGCCATAAAGAGATCCGTTACAGACCTCGGGACTGATCCGTAAGTTACCGAACAATACCGAAGTTACACAGAGAATACCGCGTCAGTAGGCATAGTACCTCTGAGCTCCACTCAGCCAGAATAGTATTACACGGATATACTATTTCAAACACGGCTTCACTTCAGGACTTGTATATATATACTTCTTACAAATCGTATTCCTGGATTACTAACTGTTATGTCGCCAAGTATAAATGAATAACTCAACAACAGAATCAGAATATAAGTTGTATTCCGCGGAAAGACGGTTAGTATATACAGAAGTGATTAGTAATATTTACAATAGAAAGATACAAGAATCCAATCCGTCGTAAAACGTGTGTATACGTGATTACTTCCGGTACGCCACCGGAAGTGTGACTAACTCTTCACTGACTCGCACTGACTCTTCAGTAACTCATTAAAGACTCTTAAATGACTCTCTACGACCCCCTACGACTCTATATTGAGTTGTCCCTCCCAGTAAGGGCAACATGTGACACATGGTCAGTTTGGACTGGGATTTCCGGGCTATATGGCCCAGCCAAAAATATCTGTCTATTTTTGCCCAGTCGTGTCTCTACCCTTTGGCGGAACCACGACTGGGTTACTGCTCTCTGCTCGGAAGCAGAGAGCTGACAGTGTCGTAGAGTCATCAGTCTAGTGACTGTACGGAGAACCCGTACGACTGTATTTACTAGCCTTCCCACGTAGGCTGGATGTGACACATGGTCATTTTATAGTGGGTATTCCCGGCCATATAGCCGGGCCAAAAAATGTCTGTCTATTTTTGCCCAGTCGTGGTTCTACCCTTCGGCGGAACCACGACTGGGTTATTGCTCTCTGCTCGGAAGCAGAGAGCGCCCTCTACGCGAAGGCAGAGTGCTGACAGTGTCGTAGAGTCATCAGTCTAGTGACTGTACGGAGAACCCGTACGACTCTCTTGTAGAGAATCCACCATTGCTATATATAGCAATGGGAACAGTCCATTTGTAGTCAAATAGGAGCGGCGCCCTAACACTAACCGGTTTGTATATTTACGTTCAATATAAACTATTTTTCTATCTCAAATATATGTTTTGTTGTTCATTATTTTCTGTGGTACCTCACCCGGATCCACAGCATCAAGCATTCTAACCAATACAACACTTGAAAGTAACCAAAAACTATTGTACACCCAGCTTAGATGTAGTGATAGGCCCAGTGATAATCGAACTCACCATATAGTCGTTATTCACAGCGAGTCAAGCTTTCTAATCATTACACCATGAGAAATTGACCAAAGGATTTTCTACGCTTAACTTAGATGTAGCACAAGGTCGAAATTGTGGAGCACCCAGTCAGTTTCGAAATCACTGTTTAGTCGTAATTGATCAAACGAGACACATTTTCTAATCACTATATCATATGGAAGTAACCAAAGGAAATTTTAACGCTTAACTTAGATGTGGCACAAGGCCTACAGCTTCGAGCATCCGGTGAGAATTAAACTCACTATTAAGATGTAATTGATCTAGCTCACCAACTTCGTGTCATCTGCTTATTTTATGCTGTTTAACTCATGTACGCTGATTTGGTTTTGAATTATTTCCAAAAAAGAAAGAAGGACTGAAAAATGAATCTCACAATGAGGATCGAACTTCTCTTGCAAATTCGTCCACAAGACGTGCTTGTTAACCTGAACGCTACGGCAAGCACACAGGAACATACGTGCGCTTCGTTTGAATTTATGCTTAAAGGAAATAAAAATAAATTTTCAGTATCATTTTTTTTTTACTTTTTTTTTTTTGTATCTACCAAAAGACTTTTATTAATTTTTTAAAAGTCTTCATTCTGTTCTTAGAATTTTTAGCCCTTTCTTCGATTTTAATTCCTTCATGCATTGATTTTGAAAAAAAAAAAAATGATAATCTACTATTTTCTTTCCTTTCTTTTATTTGCCAACCTTCATCCGCCCGCCCCGTCAATACTCTCTCCCCACCCGGCCTTCCATACTGCAAACGTGGTTAGCACGCGTTGCTTTAAACTATATCTTGACTGTTGTGAAAAGCACGATTTCAAGCGTCACGTAATCTGATGTCGTGACGAGTGAGCAATGGGTGTGACTGTAGAGACTACTGGGGGTTGGGAAAATGGTGGTGGTGGCTATGGAAAATAGAAAAAGGTGAAGAAAAGAGGAAAACGAGAGGAAAACAAAAAGTGTAAGGAGAAATAAAATGTTAAAAAAAATATGAAAAGAGGACCAGCAATAAATGAACAATAAATAAATAAAAAATGAACAATAAATAAATAAAAAATGAATAATAAATAAATAAAAACCAGAAGAAAAAAAATGGGAGAATGAACGAAGATGAAATGGGGAAAGATGTAGAAAAAAATGCGGGAAAAAGAAGAAATATAAGCAAAACTAGAAGAGGAGAGAGAAAATGACAAAATTTAAGGTTGAAGAGAAAGAAAGAAGAAAAGAAAAAAGAAGAAACATTCAGTCAGTTGAGTGCCATACGTGATACACGCTTGGGCGATCATGTCTTAAAAGAGACATGACTGACTGGGCAACGGAAGTGGGGAAAAGGAAATGGGTAATGAGAGAAAAAAAAAACGATGCAAAGCGGAGAGAGAGAGAAAGTTATACGAGAGAAGGGGAGAGAAAAAAAGAAGAAATGAAGTCACTGAGAATGAGAGGGAAACATACGTTGGAGAAGCAGCCGTAACCAAAGAGAGTGGAAAAGAGGAGACAGATACATACATACGAAAAAAAAGGGGGGGGGGAGAGAAGTAATTATGAAAACATATCAGTCAGTTAAGTGCCATACGTGAAACACGCTTGGGCAATCATGTCTCGAAATAGACATGACTGACTGGGCAGAAGATTAACCCGCAGTAGGTTGCCATTGCTTTCTGCAGTAGACTGGTTGCCGACCAAGGCTATAGTACCCAATCTGTCCTGTTATTTAACCCATAACTGGAAGGAATAGACGGATTAATACCTTTCCCAAGGGTATTTGCGCGTAAGTGAATGCAATGAATTCAGCTGGAATTCGAAAGGGTAGTAAAAAAAAAAGAAACGAAAAAGATTAAATTGAAGAAGGAGAAAGAATAAGAGAAGAAGAAAAAGAAAAAAAATGAGAAAAAAGATGAAAAGTAAACAAGTGAAGAAGTAGCAATAAAATCTAAAAAGTTAGAAAAGTATGAAAAATGCTGAGAAGAAGAAGAAGAAAGAAAGAAAAGAAGAAGGAGAAGGAGAATAAAGAGAAGAAAAATCAAGAAGAAAGAAGAGGAGGAGAAGGAGAGTGAGAAGAATAAAAGAGAAGAAGTGGAAGGAGGAGGAGGAAGAAGAAGAAGAAGAAGAAGAAGAAGAATGAAGAAGGAAGAAGAAGAAGGAAGAAGGAAAAGAAGAAGAAGAAGAAGAAGAAAAAGAATAGAAGAAGAAGAAGAAGGAGGAGGAGGAAGGAAGAAGAAGAAGGAAGGAAGAAGAAGAAGAAGAAGAAGAAGAAGAAGAAGAAGAAGGCGAAAACGAATATAAAGAAGAAGAAGAAGAAACGAAGAAGAAGAAGAAAGTGAAGGAAAAGAAAAGGAGAAGGAGGAGGAGAAAAACAAAAAGAAGGAGAATGAGAAAAAGAAGGAGACAAAATAATGAAAAAGATGAAAATGAAGAGATGTGAAAACGTAAAGGACAGTTAAAAAAAATGAAAAATACATAACGAAGAAAGAAAGAGAAGAAATTACGAAGGAAATAAAAATACAAAAAAGAAACGAAGAAAAATAAATAAAAATAGTGAAGGAAAAACAAGAAAATCCAAATGTAGTAAAGGAAATTAAAAGACAAAATGAAGACAAACAGTTGGAATAAGTGGAAAGAAATATAAAGGACGATGTAGAAAATGAAAAACGGAGAAGAAGAAAATGAAGAGGAAAAAGAAAATGAAAAGAAGAAGAATGATAAAAAAAATAAAGAAGAAGAATTAGAAAACAGAAAAACGGAAAAATAGGAGAAAAATTTTATAAAATGAACAAAGAGAAGAAGAAGGAAGAAAAAAAATAAGAAAAGAAATATAAAGGAGAGGGTGAAAGCAAATTAATAATAAGAGAAAAATAAAATAAAATGAAGAATTGAAAAAAGTATAACAAAGTAAAAAAGAAAATTAAAAAGAGAAAATTAGATGAATGAAAAAGACTAGAAAGAAAAAATAAGAAAAAAATAAGATATTAAAAAAAAGACGGACAGGAACAAAAGAAGGAGGAATAGAAATATAAAGACGACAGATATAAAGAAGAAGAAAGAAGAAGAAAAAAAAGAAGAATGAAGAGACGTTTAGAATGAGTCGAAAGATAGGAGAGTTCTTCTTCTATGTGCTCTGTCCCTTCAGGACGTAGGCAATCATGGCTTTCCACGTTTCCCTATCCCTGGTGCCTCTGAGCACTTCTTCGTTACACCATGCAATCCTCGTTCCGTCATCCACCTGAGTAGGACCCTCAAAATATATTATCCGTTGCTTTCCCCTGTCTCTTTTTCCCTCTATCTGGCCTGTTAGTATCAGGTTCTCTAAGCTCTCCTTTCTCATTGCATGTCCCAGGAACGTCAGCTGTCTCGTCCTGATGCTCAGTATTAATTTCCTTTTTGTTTCCATCATTTCTAAGACCTCATCATTGGTCACATGCTCAATCAATGATATTCGCAACATCCTTCTGTAGAACCACATTTCAGTTGTTTCAAGTTTTTCCTTCATCTTTGATGATATTGTCCGACATTCATTGCCATATTGAAGGACGGACGTAGCAATCTAGTACTCTCTTCCTTGTTTCTAGCGAAATTGTCCTCTTTCTTAATACTTTACTCAACTTCTGGAATGCTTCCTTCGCCATGCCAATTCGCCTTCGGATCTCTGTGTCGCACATTCCGTCTTCTGTTATAACACTTTCCAAGCATTTAAATTTTTCTACCTGCTTGATTCTAGTATCCCGACCTGTATTTGGCATATTGGGCTGCCCTTTTCACTGATGACCATGCATTCGGTTTTCTTGAAGTTTCTTTAGTCCTTTCTTGTTACTTTCTTCAGCTGCCTTCTGTAGGAGGTCTTGTAGTTTTCTTCCTGTGTCAAGAGGGAAACAAAAATGAAAAAGATTTTGGAGTTTCAGTTTTGTCTAATGGCATATCAACTTCTGCGGGTTATTTGATGCCAAAAATGTGGGGTTTTAAGCTATGATATTTTTTAATGTGCGCTTATAGTTAGAAGGGTGATTTAGTCAGATTTTTAAAAAAAAATTATTTAATTTTTAATTTTTTTTAGTTTAGCTAACTAAAGATGTTTTCTAGTTTTGTATTCAAAAATTTATTTCTAGTAATATTTTTTTTCTTCAAAAATGTATATTTTTTGACAAAAGTCTATTTTGTTGTATCAGTCAGTTAAGTGCCATACGTGGAACGTGTTTTGGGCGATCATGTCTCGAAAGAGACATGACTGACTGGGCAGAGGATTGTTTAAGGTTGCCATTTCTTTCTGCGGTAGACTGGTTGCCAGCAAAGGATATAGAACCCAATCCCTCCTGTTATTTGACTCATAGCTAGAGGGAGAAGAGATGTATTATATTATTACGTAGTAATTAGTTGGGGATCAGTTTATTACTTCATAACAACAGGAAATCGACCCCCTCACTTTATGCCCAGTAGAAGCCTTAATCATGTTTCTAACAATCATATTCATTCAGTCAATTAAGTGCCATACGTGATACACGCTTTCGAAAGAGACATGTCTGACTGGGCAGAAGTTTATCCCACGGTAGTTTGCCATTGCATTCTGCGGTAGATTAATTGCCAACCAAGGCTCTAGAACTCAATCTGTTCTGCTATTTAATCCATAACTGGAGGGAAGAGACGGCTTGTTACCTTTCTCAAAGGTATTTGTTCGTAAGTGAAAGCAAAGAATTCAATTGGAATTCGAACTCGGCAGCCCGATTTATTGTTCCGAATCGACATCCACTGCACCACAAAGCACATGTTTATATTTGTATAAAAGTGCATTTATATACTTTTATGTTGTTTTGACCCCAGTTTGGAGGTTACCTATTTGCTCATAGCTGAAATCCTAACAGATGCTAACACTCTGGGTCAGATTAGACCTGGGAACAACAGCAATTACGAAGTGGTTCCATGCTCCTCACAATCTCCCGATCAGATGCTGAATGCAGTTTACCGTCATACACAGGACAGTAAAATGATAAAGAAAAAGAAGAAAAAGAAGGAGGCGGAGAAGGAAAGAAAGAAACCTAAGAAAAAGAAAAAAATGAAGAGGAAAAAATAACAAAAGAAAAAGTGACAAAGAATAAAGTCGATGGAAGAGAAGAAGAAAAAGATGGGAAGAGAAGAAAAACTATTTTGAGGACCCAATCAACCCAGGTATCTATGTTTTGAGGACCCAATCAACCCAGGTATCTATGTTTTGAGGACCCAATCAACCCAGGGTATCTATGTTAGGCGGTTGCAGATACCCAGTTTAAAATCAAACATCAGTAGCGCCACAGGAATCCTGTTAAAATTGAAGCAACAAAGAACTTTTTTTTTTAATCATATCACCCGGACCAAGGCGGTAACGCCACTGATGTGCCGGGGGCTACGTAAGAGTGAAGAGATTGGATAAGAGAAAGCCGGAAACCACTTCCTAAACAGGGAATAAGGGATGAACCTCTACACCTGTTCAATAGACGTAGGTGGAGTGTGAACCGGGCGATAGTTTAGTCTATCTACTCCAATTGAAAAAAAGTGAGAAGATTGCAAAAGAGAAAACCAGAAACCACATCCTAAGCAGGGAAAAAGTGAGAAGATTGCAAAAGAGACAACCAGAAACCACATCCTAAACAGGGAACAAGGGATGAGCCTCTTAACTTGTTCAATATACCTGTGTGGCGTGTGAACCGGGCGATAGTTTAATCTATCTACTCCAATTGAAAAAAAAAGTGAGAAGATTGGAAAAGAGAAAACCAGAAACCACATCCTAAACAGGGAACAAGGGATGAGCCTCTTCACCTGTTCAATAGACGTGGGTAGAGTGTGAACCGGGCGATAGTTTAGTCTATCTACTCCAATTGAAAAAAAAGTGAGAAGAATGCAAAAGACAAAACCAGAAACCACATCCTAAGCAGGGAACAAGGGATGAGCCTCTTCACCTGTTCAATAGACGTGGGTAGAGTGTGAACCGGGCGATAGTTTAGTCTATCTACTCCAATTGAAAAAAACAGTGAAAATATTGGAAAAGAGAAAACCGGAAACCACATCCTAAACAGGGAACAAGGGATGAGCCTCTACACCTGTTCAATAGACGTGGGTGGAGTGTGAACCGGGCGATATTTTAGTCTATCTACTCCAATTGAAAAAAAAAAAAAGAAAAAGTGAAGATTGGAAGAGAAAACCGGAAACCACATCCTAAACAGGGAACAAGGGATGAGCCTCTACACCTGTTCAATAGACGTGGGTGGAGTGTGAACCGGGCGATAGTTTAGACGATCTACTCCAATTGAAAATTCATTATATAGCTTATTCCTGAGATTGATAATATTATTGGTACTTTGAGAAAATGTTCCTGGAAATAATTCCGTCTAAAAATAAGCTTAAAATGAAGAAAATGTAGAAGAATGGATGGACAGAAAAAAAGTTAAAAAATTAGAAAAGAATTTTTGCTTTATCCTTCTTCTTCTTCTTCTTCTTCTTCTTTTTTTTTTCTTCTTCGTTGTGCGTTGTTTTTTCCGGAAATTGGCGGTCATGGCTCTACACAACTTTCTCCTTTTCGTAGCTCTTTCATAACTGTCGATTTTCAGTTTTGCTTTATTTGAAAATCTCTGAAAGACAAATGAAAATTGCACATCTGTTTCGTAACTCATTAAACTCTTAAAGAAACATTCCTTCGGGAGCTCATTGCACAATGGAATATTAGTCGACTGTGTGTACGTAGCAAAGCTGGTACGAGTTGGGCACGTCTGGACTAGTGGAATGAAAGATTGTCGTTTGTCTACTCGGGCATCTGTCGTGGAAATATCAATAGATTTAACGTCAGGAAAGATTACGTTCTATAGCCTTCTTCTTTTTCTTGTTGTTTTTCTTCTTCGACGTGCCGGGATCCATCCTGAAATTGGAGGTCAATCACTCTACATAAATTTCTCCTCTTCATATCTCTTTCTTGACTCAGTTTTTAGTTTTGCTTTATTTGACAATCTCTGACAGACAAATGAAAGTAATTCGTCTGTATCGTAATTCGTTAAACTCTTACTAGGTCTTTTCATTAAAGAAAAATTACATAACTGATACCAAAAGATCAACTGGATTTTCCTCAGTATTTGGAACTAAAATGCGACCAGGAACATATACAACACGGAGACATAGAAGACTTCAGTTCGTATACTTCAACTCTTTGTTGCAATCCCGTAGATTTTTGCTACTATAATTTCTTGGTTTAATATTCAGTTGTAACGCTAGCTTCCTTTTTATATACAGTTATGTTTTCTGCTAAGCTGCTGTCTGTCAATCATCAAAGGCAAACGCTTCTTCCTCCCATAAGCATGGACTAAGCGAGTCTCCCTGAGAGCAATATACTGTGCCTTTTCGGCCTTATCCTATCTTACGAATTATTACATTGGGTCAATAGTTAAATCCACTGCTAGGAAGGTTGGGTCACTGTGTCGGGCAAGGAGGATTTTTCTGCCTGTATCCATCCTGCATATATACAAACCAACCATCCGTTCATGAAATAGTCTTGGTCAGGCGCCCCCGCTGTTCATCTCAATTTTTCTCGACAGGCTCCAAGGGAGAATCAATAATGTGATAGGTACCGACTTGGCTATTCGACTCCAGCCACTTTCTCACCGACGGGATGTGGCTTCTATAAATATTTTCATGGCTTCTGCTTCGACGAACTTAAGTCACTAGTGCCCCTGCCACATGAGTTTACTCGTGCAATCAGACTAGCAACTGGGTCCCACCCATTCACAGTAAATCAACCGAATGCAGTTCACAGTTCTACTTCATCGGCTTTTTTTCTCGCAATTCCCGCCTGTGGAACACTTTTCCATATTCTAGCTTTTCTGACGGCGACAACCTCCAGGAATTTAAATGCAATGTCGATACCCATCTTTTATCCACTTGATTCTAGTTCTTTTTCCATCACCCTGTATATTTTTTCTTTTCTCTCTACTTTTGCAATTGTCATCACACCTGTATTCCCATCCTTCTCTTGCTCCCTTCTCCGACACCCCCTGTAATTGGTTCGTCTTTCTTTTTACTCTCCTCCTATCTAATTTTTCACTCTTATGTAATTCCTTGCGCATCAGTGGCTTTTCCGCCTGCCATGGGGTGAAACGATTTAAAAAAAAAAACTTCAGATTTTTTATTATTGTAATCCCGTAGATTTTTGCAGATTTAATTGCTTGATTTCTGTTCAGTTGTAATGTTAGCTTGGTTTTTATATGCAGTAATGTTTTCTACTCTATCTGGAGTGCATTGTTTGTTTAATATATGTCACTTAATAAAAGCACTTACTTAAGGATGACGGTTACTGAATAAGGACGCTGTAATGGTTCTTGATTGCATATTATATGTATAACGAGTTAACGGCCTAGACTGGTTACCAACTAAGGCTATGTTATGGGGAAACACAACTGTTCCTCAGATAATAGACTCCCCCTCCTTTATTAATAAGAATTAATAGGAAATTAACTCGAGAAGTTCTTGGGAAGTTCATAGGAGTTCTTATAAATTCTAGAGAATTCTTTAGAGTTCAGTAGAACTATTAGGCAGTTGATATTAGTCGGCAGTTAGCCGAATATTAAGGAGTCAGTTTTCAGTAGAAGATTACCAAGTTCCTAACATTTTGGGCGCGTTAAGTCGATTAGCAACCGACATAGCACGATTATAAGTTTTCAGTGCGAAAACTACTCCACAGCAGGCTATAAAACCCAATCTGTCCTGCTATTTAAACCCGGAAGGAGAAGTGATGGGCAAGGTATTAATCCATCGCTTCTTCCTCCGGCTATGGTTGAAATAGCAGGAGAGATTGGGATCAATAGCTTTCGCTGGAAACCAGTCTACCGCAAAAAGTAATAAAAACCTTCTGTCCAGTCAGTCATTTTCTTTTGAGACATGATCACCCAAACGTGTATCACGTATGGCACTTAACTGACTGATAACGAATTAAAAGCCTTCTAAGATTATAGTGATAAAGGAAACATGCTCTCGGGAGTTCATTGCAAAATGGGATATTAGTCGATTGTGTGTACATAGCATAGCTGGTAGGAGTTGTGCAAGTATGGACTACTAGAATGAAACATTATCGTTTGTCTACTCGGACATCTGTCTTAGAAATATTAATAGATTTCACGCGAGGAAAGATTAAGTTCTATGGCCTTGACGGGCAACAAGTCTACCACAGAAAGTAATGGAACCACCCGCGGGAAAATATTCTGCAGAGTAAGTCATGTCTTTTTCGAGACATGAACACCTAAGCGTGTATCACGTACGGCATTTAACTAACTGATATGTACAGATTGAAAAATCAAAAAAATAAATAAATGAGATTCAATATTACAGACGAGGCAGTTGACATATCATTTAAATTTTGGTAGATTTTATCTGTCAGGAAGGCAAGAAAACGGAAGAGAGTTCCACAGGAACTTACGAATGAGATATGAGTCGACTGAATGTACGACTATATATATAAATATTTATATTTATATATTTATGTATGTAGTCTAACTTGCTATGTTTATATATCTAAACTTATTTATAAATGAAACTTTGTGTGTGTGTGTGTGTGTGTGTGTGTGTGTGTGTCCGTTATCTATAGACTCCGAAACGGCTGGACAGATTTTCTTAAAAATTTACACAGTTATACTATAAGCGTCTGCGTGTGTACTTAGCTACGTTTTGTGTCGAGGTACCCCCGATAAATATCGAAAATCAAAAATTGAAAAAATCGGTTTATAGAAGAAGTGGTGAGATTTTAATAAAATTTAACACACTCATAGACAAAGACATAAGAAATGATATTCAGAAGTTTCAAAGTTGCAGTTCTTACAATAGTGCAGAAAATCGATAATATATAAATATAAAAGGCAGGATGTTTGTGTGTGTGTGTGTCTGTTTATCTGCCTGTATGTCTGTATTTTTTTCAGCTATTTTATTTTAGTTTTTGCTTCTGGTTTGGCTCTAAGTAGGTGTAATTGTAGTTCTTAGTCTCAGCCATGAGACCATTTACTCAGAAGACTTATCTAGCCTTCAAAATTCAGCTTACGACTAAAAAAACTTATTTGATATCTATACCAGGAAATCAAAATTTGACTTACATCCATTCATTTTTTTTTAGTCTACGGTTTCGCTTTAACTGGAAACAACTATTGCTTTTTAGTCTTTCGTGTCAACGTCCAAAGAGTCTGAGCTCCAGGACAATGGATTAGTTTTAAAGCTTTCATTACACCCGAGCAAAGCCGGGCTATACTGATAGTATCAAAATAGAGATATGAAATATGCCGCTGAAGAAAATCAACCAATATACTAGTCGCCTATCTCCACCGAGTGCAAGTACACGCCACCCGACTCAAGAATTCGAACAAATTCACAAACCAATGCTTTTATCCACTAGAATTTTAGGTCAATTTGCTGCAGTAAACCTGTAGCGACGCCTTGACCTCTGATTAGGCTATAACGTCTGTTGCTCTCAGTCATGATTTTTCTTGGTGGTGGTGTTGAGGATTTGCTGTCATTTTTAACCACTGTTTCTGGGTTTTGTATAAAGACGTATAGAAATGTTTTTTTACGTATAAAGATGCATAGAAATGTTTTTTTACGTACAAAGACGCATAGAATTGTTTTTTACGTATAAAGACGTATAGAAATGATTTATTACGTATAAAGTCGTATAGAAATGTCTTTGTACGTATAAAGACGTATAGAAATGTTTTTTTACGTATAAAGACGTATAGAAATGTTTTTTTTACGTATAAAGACGTATAGAAATTTTTTTAAGTATAAAGACGTATAGAAATGTTTTTTTTACGTATAAAGACATATTGAAATGTTTTTTTTACGTATAAAGACATATTGAAATGTTTTTTTACGTATAAAGACGTATAGAAATGTTTTTTTTACGTATAAAGACGTATAGAAATGTTTTTCTACGTATAAAGACGTATAGACATGTTTTTTACGTATAAAGACATATAGAAATATTTTGTTTATGTATAAAGACGTACAGAAATGTTTTTTTACGTATAAATACGGATAGAAATGTTTTCTTTTACGTATAAAGACGTATAGAAATGATTTTTTACGTATAAAGACTTATAGAAATGTTTTTTTACGTATAAAGACGTATAGAAATGTTTTTTTCGCGTTTAAAGACGTATAGAAATGATTTTTTGCGTATAAAGACGTATAGAAATGTTTTTTTTTACGTATAAAGACGTATAGAAATGTTTTTTTTACGTATAAATACGTATAGAAATGTTTTCTTTTACGTATAAAGACGTATAGAAATGTTTTTTTTACGTATAGAAATGTTTTCTTTTACGTATAAAGACGTATAGAAATGTTATTTTTACATATAAAGACGTATAGAAATGTTTTCTTTACGTATAAAGACGTATAATAATATTGTTAACTAATTCAACATGGTGACATTACTTTCTGAACAGCCTGCTATTTGAGATAAATATCGATTTTTTCAAGATACGATTTTAGGCTGGCGACTCACTAGAGATCGAGTTCTAACTGATCGAACGAAGAAATAGGAACAGAGTGGGATTAAGCCATAAGATAATCTCTGATAATCTACTTTGGACAGCGAATAATAATTTTATTTCATCTGAGAACAATTTGGTTCAACATTTTTACACTACAAGCTAAAACAAATGAATAAAAAAAAATATTATATTATAATTTATATTATTTAAATTATAATTTATCACTGATTGATTTTTTTTAGTTTATCAGCGCTTTAGAGGTTATTTAAAGCCATAAATTATTTTTAAATGTTTATTTTATTCATATATTTATTTATTGAGATAATGATTTAGTAATAAAGGTCTTACTAATTAACCGAGTGCTTAGGGAAGAAAAGTATTGGAAACTTAATTTTCCTAAGGTAATTGAGAGCAGGGTGCGTTGTGGTGCAGTGGATGTCGACACGGAACGACAAATCGGGGTGCCTTGTTCGAATTCCAGTTGAATTCCTTGCATTCGTAAGTGTTCAGGCTCCCCCATTAAACTTTGACCTTTTATAGCATCCACTTCATAGGGGGGGGGGGGGCAAATATCTATACTTTTATATTCTCAGAGTAAAGATAATTTTTAGAAATATATTTTGTAGATCAACAAATATATTGTTGGTAATTTTTACTCATAAAAATATATTTTTATGTTTTTAATACCTGTTCTTATTTTTTTTTAACAGAATGCATTTTAAATTTTGTTATTTCTTCGAAGTAGTCTATGTAAAAAGGATGTGCTTTGTGCCGCAATGGATAGCGACTCGGAACGAGAAATCGGAGAGCCGAGTTCGAATTCCAGTTGAATTCCTTGCATTCACTTACGCACAAATACCGTTGGGAAAGGTATTAATCCGTCTATTCCTTCCAGTTATGGATTAAATAACAGGACATATTGGGTTCTATAGCCTTGGTCGGCAACCAGTCTACCGCAGAAAGCAACCTACTGCGGGATAATCTTCTGCCCAGTCAGTCATGTCTCTTTCGAGACATGATCGCCCAAAACGTGTATCGCGCATGGCACTTAACTGACTGACTGAATATAATAGTTGGAAACATAATTAAAACTTCTACTGGCATAAAGCGGGTGATCGGTTTTCTAATGTTTTGAAGTAATAAACTGATCCCCCACTAATTATACTTAATATAATAATGTAATATAATCTATCACTTCTCCCTCTAGTGATGAGTTAAATAGCAGGACAGATTGGGTTCTATAGCCTTGGTTAGCAACAAGTCTACCGCAGAAAGCAATGGCAACCTACTAAGGGATAATCTTCTGTCCAGTCAGTCATGTCTCTTTCGAGACATGATCGCCCAAAGCGTGTATCACGCATGGCACTTAACTGACTGACTGAATATAATAGTTGGAAACATAATTAAAACTTCTACTGGCATAAAGTGGGGGATCGGTTTTCTATTGTTTTGAAGTTATAAATTAATCCCCCATTAATTATACTTAATATGATAATGTATTATAATCTATCTCTTCTCCCTCCAGTGATGAGTTAAATAGCAGGACAGATTGGGTTCTATAGCCTTGGTCGGCAACCAGTCTACCACAGAAAGCAATGGCAACTTACTGCGGGATAATCTTCTGCCCAGTCAGTCATGTCTCTTTCGAGTCATGATCGCCCAAGCGTGTATCACGTATGGCACTTAACTGATTCTATGTATATGTTAGTCATTGGTATTGCTTCATCCTGCAGATATATGTCTAATCTATTTTCGAAGAGTGTTGATTGTGCACAGAAAGTTAACGTCTCCATGAGGTCATCTATTAGTATACTGGCACGTTCTTCTGAGGATGAAACTGAATCGAGTTTTTTTTCCGAAGTACTGATAGTACATTCTTTAGGATCAAAGACAGTAAATACAACAAACCAGTCTTTAATTAAACTCTCCTTTAAGATGTATAAAATGTACTTCTAAAAAACAATATTTAACTTTATATAATGCTGAAACTATTAAGGTTAATAAAAATAGTGATGATTTTATAGAATCATATCAAAGCACGTATGGCGTGAATGCCATTGGTACAAAGAGGAAAAGTGTGGAGAAAAAAAAAACACTGACTAGGAACGAGAAATCAGAGAGTTTGAGTTCCAGCTGAATTCGTTGCATTGAATTACACGCAAATTCCCTTGAAAAAAGGTATTAATCTGTCGGTTTCCCCGTTGTTTGTCTCAGTGTTCTGGACAGGCTTCAAAGAAGAATCTGCAATGTGATTGGTCCCGTCCTGGCAGCTCGACTTGAACCACTTTCACACCTGCGGAATGTGGCTTCAATCTGTCTTTTCCACAAAAAATTTCATGGCTTCGGCTCTGACGAACTTAGGTTACTGGTCTCCCCTCCATAAGAACTTACTCGTGCAAACAGAATTGGCAAAAGGGTCCGACCCTTGTACAGTTAAATCAACTAAATGCAGACGACAATTCTACCTTAGTAGCTTCTTTTCTCGCACTTTCCGCTTGTGTATGCTTTTATTATACCAATATCTATCTATCTATCTATCTATCTATCTATCTATCTATCTATCTATCTATCTGATTCTATTTTTGGGTAGAGTAATCTATCTATCTATCTATCTATCTATCTATCTATCTATCTATCTATCTATCTGATTCTATTTTTGGGTAGAGTAATCTATCTATCTATCTATCTATCTATCTATCTATCATATTATTTTACTGACTAGCGTATTATTATTATTATTATTAATAGTATTATTTTATTGACAACCATCCGTTCGTGTATAGCTTACTGCTGTCATATATGGTCAGGCGCACCTGCTGGTCATCTCAGTGTTCTCGACAGGTTCCAAAATATGTAATGTGATTAATCACGACCTGGCAGCTCAATTCCAGCCACGTTCTCATCGGTGGGACATGGCTTCCCTCTGTCTCTTCTACGATTATTTTTAGGTCTCTGGTGCCACCTCCACAAAAATTTACTCGGGCAACCAAACTGGCATCAAGGCCCCACACTTTCACAGTTAGCTCAATCAAATGCAGACCACAATTCTACTCCATCGGCTTCTTTTCTCGCGTTTCCCGCCAGTGGAACTCTCTTCCATATACTTGCTTTCCTGGTGGCTACAACCTCCAGGAATTCAAATGCAATGTCAATTTCCATCTCTTATCCACTTGACTCCAGCCCTTTCTACATAGCCCCGTATATGTTATTCTTTTCCTTTCTCTCTACCTTTGCAACTGTTTTCACTCCTGTGTTCACATCCTTCTTTTGCCCTTTCTCTGACATCCCCTGTAACTAGTTTGTCTTTTTCTTCACTCTCCTTCTGCTTAAAACTTTAACTTTCTTATGCAGCCCCTGGCACATCAGTGGCGGTACCACCTTGCTTGAGGTGAAATGATTAAAAAAAAACACAAAAAGATAACTATGGCAGAAGTTATGGGAGAACTTTGTTTTGAGAACATGTGCGTTTTAGGGCAGTGGATATCGACTCGGAACGACAAATCGGGAAGCCGGTTTCGAATTCCATTTGAATTACTTGCATTCACTTCCGTACAAATACCCTTAGAAAAGGTATTAATCCGTCTCTTCCCTCCCGTTATGGGTTAAATAATAGGACAGATTGGGTTCTATAGCCTTGGCTGGCAACCAGTCTACAGCAGAAAGCAACGGCAACCTACTGCGGGATAATCTTCTGCCCATACAATCATGTTTCTTTCGAGACATGATCACCCAAAGCCTGTATCACGAATGGCACTTAACTGACTGACTGATGTATTGAGAAGGATGGAAAGTTGTAGGTAGTAGAATTATGTTCTTTAGAATCATGCCACGCGAATGGCCACATAGCCCAATTGATAGCATCAAGAAAATAAGGGAAGGAAAATAAAAATAGCAGGGTAAACTGTGTTTTTTAACCTTGGTTGGCAACAAATCTATCGGAGAACGTAATGGCAACCTACTTTGGGAAAATTCTCTGCTTTATCAGTCATGTCTCTTTCGAGACATGATCGTCCAAGCGTATATCACTTAACTGACTGGAAGTTAGGATTAGCGAAAAAAATGGTTCAATAAAATAGACGATGGTAGTTGTAGTTGCGTTTATATTTTTTGGAGATTGTATCTATCAGGAGGGTATGCATTGTGGTGCAGTGGATAGTAGAACGAGAAATCGGGGTGCCGAGTTCGAATTCATGTTGAATTCCTTGCATTCAATTACGCACAAATACCTTTGGGAAAAGTATTAATCTATCTCTTCCCTCCAGTTATGAGTTAAATAATAGAACAGATTGGGTTCTATAGCCTTGGCTGACAATCAGTCTATCGCAGAAAGCAATGGCAACCTACTGCGGGATAATGTTCTGCCCAGTCAAGCATGTCTCTTTCAAGACATGATCGCTAAAAGCGTGTATCACGTATGGCACTTAATTGACTGATCTGTCAGGAAAGCAAGTAAACGGAAGGGAGTTCCAGAGGCAAGAACTGCAAGAAAAGAAAGTAGGGTAGAAGTGGTGGTTACATTTACCTATTTCCACCGTACAATTACAGGATCACGTG
Organism: Ascarosepion bandense; assembly: GCA_037127315.1. Classification (NCBI taxonomy): domain Eukaryota; kingdom Metazoa; phylum Mollusca; class Cephalopoda; order Sepiida; family Sepiidae; genus Ascarosepion; species Ascarosepion bandense. The sequence goes on along the minus strand of JBBBDQ010000591.1, from coordinate 4,009,809 downwards.
GCCAATCTAGTATCACACTTCAAGTCATGCTGTCGGGTTGCCAAGGGGGGAAGCATATTGGAACAGTTGTTAAGACACAAAGAAGTTAGAAAAGTGGTTAAAGTCGCAATGCCAGGTCAGAACCGATGAATATAGATTCTTCTTTTTTATTTAATCTATGGGATGTGCAAACGCCTACTACTTAGGAAGTGTTCAACAGATAACGGAAAAGAAGACACTGAGATCCGAAGATAGGAGAGACTGTCTACTGTTATCAGAAAAGACTTACTAAGTATTAAAGGATGAAAACGAAAAGGGAAGTAATCCCTGTGTCTCTTCTACAAATACTTTCACGGCTTCTGCTCCGATGAACTTAGCTCATTGGTGCCCCTTATACGTGAATTTACTCGAGCCACATGATTAGCAACTATGTCCCACCCTTTTACTTTGAAACTAATAAATTGTGAACACAAATTCTACTCCAACAGCTTCTTCTCTCGCACTTTCCGCCTGTAAAATTCCCTTCCGTTTACTTGCTTTCCAGACAACAACAATCTTCAGGAATTAAAATGTAACATCAATAGTCATCTATTTCACTAACGTGGATCCTCTCTCTCTCATGCTCCTTTCTTTGTCCACTCTACTCTCATCAGTGTTCTCATCCTTCTCTTACCCACTTCCTGACACCCCCTGTAACCAGTATTTTCAGGTTCTCACCTACTTGAAATTCCAGTTTGAATTTGTTAGCTTTCTTTATGACTAAGTAAAGTTTCTTATTTCTTTCATCTTTTTCGACCCAATCATCATCCAGTTCTCTGTAATTGCCAGGTATCTTTCAAAATCGATTGTAAGACTGTTCTAGTTGAAATAATCCTCTAACGCTTTTGGATCTGCACAACTATAGACGATGAAAATCAGATTTAGGTTGATGCACAAGTGAGAAACTTTCTCGTTTTGTCATCCATTCGCTTAATGTTGACTTAATTCAACTCGGTATTTAACACACTATTTTATACGTTTATATTAAATACTCTAAAATATTTCAACGCGGCATTAAAATATTGCGCGTTGTAGTAGAGTGGATCTCAGAGTGAAGGATAAATCGGAGAGTTGTGTTTGAATTTTAGTTGAATTTGTTGCGTTCAGTTATTCGAAAATATATTTGGAAAAGGTATTAATCTGTCTCTAACCAACAGTTATGAGTTAAATACGAGGGTCATTCAATAAATAAGGTGAATTTTTGGGTATAAAGACTTCTAATACAGATAGGAGCTTACTTTTTTTATTTTTGGACGGAGTCTCTCAGCAATGTTTCACACGTTTCCCATCTGTGCACAAGCTTCCGTATTCCCTCAGCGTAAAAAACTTTGGACTAATGTCTCAGTCAATCTCTCACAGCACTTTTGACTTCATCGTCACTTTCAAACTTTGTGCCTCTCGTGAACACTTTTAAGGAACCAAACAGGTGAAAGTCTGAAAGGGCAAGGTCTGAGCTGTAAGGGGGAGAGACACTGCTGGGACAACTCGACCCTCTTCTGTTTGTGCTTTGCAGTAAGCATCTTTAATACCCACCGGCAGCTGACCTTCAAGTAGGCAAGGTCATCATGGACAATTTTGTGTGCTGTCTCAACAGATAGGCTCGAAGTCCTTACAATGTCATCCACTGTCACCCTTCTGTCAGACTGAATGAGGTCATTGTCTGATTAGATCTCCTCGGGAGACCTCACTTCTCTAGGCCTCCTAGGCCTGTCTTCATCTTCAACACTGCTCTGTCCTTCTTTAAACAATTTAGCCCACTTGTAGACATTTTTGTGGCTGAAACATGTGGCACCATACACAGTTGACATTCTGCTATGAATTTCAATTGGTTTGCACCTTTCAGAAACCAAATCTTGATGACTGACCTCTGTTAAATATTCGAGCATGTTTCTTGGTCGGCCATCTTTGTTAATCTCCAAAGCTCTCAAAGTTTTTTTTCAATCTGCAAAAAACATTACTTTGAGAAAGAAGTAAAGAAAAAACATTAAAAAAAGGAATAAGCTTTTATCTGTATTAGAAGTCCTTATACCAAAAAATTCACCTCATTTATTGAATGACCCTCGTAACAGAATAGATTGAATTCTATCGCCCTGGTTGGCAACCAGTCAACAATTAAAAGTAATTAAAACCTACTGCGGGAAAATCTTCTGCCCAGTCAGTCATATCACTTTCAAGACATGATCGCCCAAGCGTATATTACGTATGGCACTTATCTTTGCCTCAAAATGTAGATTGATTCGTAATATATTACCTTCACCGACAAAAATATGATTGACTAAAATAGATTCTGGTCATGTATGGCGGCGACTGAGCGCAACATCAAAGTCAGGCAATAGCTGACAAAGATATGCTTGACATCAAAGGCAGAAAGCATAGGTGACAACAAAGTCTTGAAAGGCGATCTCCGACAAAGACATTATTTAGGTATAATGGGGTTTTCCACGATTCCATTCTGTATTTAAAGAAATTTACAATCGCCTCGGTGATTTTTGTAAGCCTTAATGGTTAAAGAGTGTGGCATAACATCAAAGGCTTTATGGTAATGTTGGTCATCAGCAAAAGATACAACCCAAAATGCCAAATACAGGTGGGGGATAACAGAATCAAACAAGTCCAAGAATTTAAGTACCTAGGAAGTGTTCTAACAGGAGATGGAAAGTGCGACACGGAGATCCGAAGGCGAATTGGCATGGCAAAGGACGCGTTCCAGAAGATGAGCAAAATACTAACACACAGGAAGATCTCAATAGAAACGAAGAAAAGAGTGCTAGACTGCTACGTGATGTCAGTTCTTCAGTACGGCTGTGAATGCTGGACAATATCATCGAAAATGAGGAAAAAACTGGAAGCGGCCGAAATGTGGTTCTACAGAAGGATGCTACGGATATCGTGGACTGAGCATACAAGCAACGACGAAGTGTTAGAAAGAATGGCAACAAAAAGGAAATTGATGTTGAGCATCAGGAAGAGACAACTGAAGTTCCTGGGACATGCAATGAGGAAGGAGAGCCTGGAGAACCTGATACTGACTGGTCAGATAGAAGGAAGGAGAGACAGAGGAAGGCAGCGGATAACATATCTGCAGAGTCTGATCAGGTGGATGACGGAACGGGGGTTGCCAGGAGCAACAGGAGCAAACATACTAAGAGCCACAAGGGATAGGGAGACGTAGAGATCCATGATCGCCTACGTCCTGAAGGGACAGGGCACATAGAAGAAGAAGAAGGCACTGCGATTTCTACATTATTTCCTGCAATTTTCCAGAATTATTTTATTTCTTAGTAGTTGATCCGTATCAGCATACGAACCTCTTCGATATTCTGTTCCAGGGTAAATATTCTGTTCCAGGGTAAATATTCTGTTCCAGGGTAAAAGTATTGTTTTAATCGAAAATTACTAAGTACAGCTTGTCATCGCAGACGTGAGTAATTTAGATATGTACAGACATTTTATTGGTATATAGCATTAACATGGATCAGGCTAGTCTCCCTGAAAGCGAAACACTGCTCCTACTCGTCTTAACTCTCACAACAGACCTCTGTAGCCCTATTTCCACACAAATATGCCTTTTACTTTAATACAACGGAGTGAGGGAAATTGTTATTAGTGCTATTGTAGGTTGAGCTTTATTGTAAGTCGCGATGTGAGCTTTACTTAAAAATATTTAATACCTATGTACTTGTAAAATCCGTAAAATAGAGAAGTTAACTGAAAATTGGGAAAAATATTTTTTCATTGTATTTGAAGCGAATTGCAAAGGCCAGTGGAAGTGAAAAATGGTGGTAATCACAACAAGTTTTCAGGATTTTTGATGAGGTTAAATTAAGGTCAAGTCTTTGGCAGCACATCTGCTGAGAAATGAATTAAAATTTTTTTGAAAACCTAAGATGATGTAAACCTAATATGAGGTCATGTGTTGATATTTCATTCGCTGAGCCATAACTCTCCCTTAAATCGTGTAGGTAGAAAATAATCTCATTGGTCAAGAATCTGATTTGCATAAAGATATAACTGGTCTCACGGCATCCCTATGAGAATTAGGGACAACTATAAAAATCGAGACCCTAGTGATAAAAAATCAATTTTTTGAGTGAGTTGTTGCAATTGCAGTCGAGATGTAACGACTGAGGGAAAAGAGTTCACAACCGGGAGCCATTCCGATTAAGGTGTCAGCCGTAGAGACAGACTGGTCGCCTTCTATAGAACACATGGCTGAAGATATAAAGAAACGTAGAAAAGCCTGCCACCGATCAACTTAAAAGAGTTAATTCGAATACTGCGCCTCTGATAGAGTCCTAGCTACGGATGTATAGAACAGAATGAACCGAGAAAGAGTTAAACTAGCTGAAGAGAGTTTTTTTTTTCCGAGCGAAGGAGACAAGACGAATCTACTATTATCACCAGAATGCTCAACTTCGGCCATTTCCGTAAAAGCTTCGGCATAGAGCTGAGAAGAGATTTTCTTTTATTACCGAGGAAAGGAAACAAGACGAATCTACTAATATCACCAGAATGCTCAACTTCGACCATTTCCGTAAAAGTCCCATCCTTTTAATGTGAAACAAACAAATTGTAAACGCAAATTCTACTCCATCAACTTCTCTCGCAATTCCCGTCTGTTGAATTCCCTTTTATTTACTTGCTTCCCCGACAGTTATAATCTCCAAGAATTTAAATGTAAAGTCAATAGTCATCTCCTATCTCACTAATCTGCATCCTCTCTCTCTCTCTCATGCTCCTTTCTCCATCCACTCCACTCTCATCAGTATTCTCATCCTTCTCTTACCCACTTCCTGACACCCTCTATAACCTGTCACTCTTTCTCATAATTTACTTTCTACCTAACCACTGCAAAATAGTGGCAGTATAATGCCTTGTTTGGGGTGATATGATCATAAAAAAATGGTAAAAATATTGTTTTAACCGAGAAAAGAGTAAGTACACTTCGTCATGGTAGACGTGCGCAATTTAAATGTGTACAGACATTTTATTGGCTTATAGGATTAGCTGTTGCTTCTATTTTTGGCAGGAAATATTCACTATCATCAATGATCCATTCTTGAATTCCACTATGGTTAAATATTAACATTGATAATGTTTGTGCAATAGTTTTACAGACTGATGACAGATTATAGGGCCAAAAATTGGGTTCTTTGTTATTCCTTGTAGACTTCCATTTTGGACATTTTGTTGGAGCTTCCTGGCATTATTAATGGTTGTATTTTTGCATTTTTAACTTTTGTTGTGACCAAGTAAAAGATTTAAGAAATAACAAAACATGTTTTGATAGAGTATACTGTATATTTAACGGTAAATTCAACAGAAGATTATTACACGACTAATGCGTGTGTCGGTTGTCCAGCGTTCAACCAATTCGAATGTCCCTTAAAGGCCTCCTCTCCTACTAATCTTATAGTAGGCAGAAGAGTCCAAAATAGACTCTTTTAAGATACTGCAACAGAACGAACGAATAAAAGGAAGAAAGTACAAACGAATGAAAGAAAGAACGAACGAGAGAACGAATGAAAGAAAGTACGAAAGATTGAAAGAACAAATGAAAAAAAGAATGAACGAACGAATGAATGAAAGAAAGAAAGAAAGAATGAATGTATGAATGAAAGCAAGTGAACCGAATAGAAGAAAGAATGTACGAACGAACGAATGAAAAAAAGAAAGAAAGAAAACAAGAATGAACGTACGGACAAACGGAAGAAAGAAAGTACAGCCGAATGAAAGAAAGAAAGAATCAACGAACAAACGAATGAAACACAGAAAGTACAAAAGATTGAAAGAACGTGTCGTGTTGTCCTCCCTCTAAAGAGTCTATGTTGGACTCTTTTGGCATGATATTGTGACCTAGTGGAAGGTTTAAGAAATAACAAAACATGTGTGACAGAGTATATTGTATATTTAACGGTAAATTCAACAGAAGATTATTACACGACTAGTGTGTCGGTTGTCCAGCGTTCAACCACTTCGACTGTTCCTTAAAGGCCTCATCTCCTACTAATCTTATAGTTGGCAGAAGAGTCCAACATAGACTCTTTTAAGATACTGCAACAGAACGAACGAATAAAAGGAAGAAAGTACAACCGAATGAAAGAAGGAATGAACGAGAGAACGAATAAAAGAAAGTACGAAAGATTGAAAGAACGAATGAAAAAAAGAATGAACGAACGAATGAATGAAAGAAAGAAAGAAAGAAAGAAAGAAAGAAAGTGCGGCTGAATGAAAGAAAGAATGAACGAACGAACGAAAGAAAGAGAGTACGAATGAATGAGACAAAGAAAAAATGAACAAACGAACGAATGAATGAATGAAAGAAAGAAAACAAGAATGAACGTACGGACAAACAGAAGAAAGAAAGTACAGCCGAATGAAAGAAAGAAAGAATCAACGAACAAACGAATGAAACACAGAAAGTACAAAAGATTGAAAGAACGGGTTGTGTTGTCCTCTCTCTAATGAGTCTATGTTGGACTCTTTTGGCATGATATTGTGACCTAGTGGAAGGTTTAAGAAATAACAAAACATGTGTGACAGAGTATATTGTATATTTAACGGTAAATTCAACAGAAGATTATTACACGACTAGTGTGTCGGTTGTCCAGCGTTCAACCACTTCGACTGTTCCTTAAAGGCCTCATCTCCTACTACTCTTATAGTTGGCAGAAGAGTCCAACATAGACTCTTTTAAGATACTGCAACAGAACGAACGAATAAAAGGAAGAAAGTACAACCGAATGAAAGAAAGAATGAACGAGAGAACGAATGAAAGAAAGTACGAAAGATTGAAAGAACAAATGAAAAAAAGAATGAACGAACGAATGAATGAAAGAAAGAAAGAAAGAATGAATGAATGAATGAAAGCAAGTGAACCGAATAGAAGAAAGAATGTACGAACGAACGAACGAATGAAAGAAAGAATGAAAAAATGAATGAATGACGAAAGAAAGAACGTGAAACAAACAAAAGAAAGAATGAACGAACGAACGAACGAACGAACGAATAAAAGAAAGAATGAATAATGAATGCATGAATGAATGAACGAAAGAAGAAAGAAACTGAATCGAATGAAAGAAAGAATGAGCGAACGAACGAACGAACGAACGAAAGAAAGAATGAATGAATGAATGTATGAACGAAAGAAAGAAAGAAAGAAAGAAAGAAAGAGAACCGAATGAAACAAAGAATAAACGAAGAAACGAACGAACAAACGAATAAAGGTAAGATATTGTGACCTAGTGGAAGGTTTAAGAAATAACAAAACATGTGTGACAGAGTATATTGTATATTTAACGGTAAATTCAACAGAAGATTATTACACGACTAGTGTGTCGGTTGTCCAGCGTTCAACCACTTCGAATGTTCCTTAAAGGCCTCCGAACGAATGAATGAAAGAAAGAATGAATCAATGAATCAATGAATCAATGAACGAAAGAAAGAAAGTGAACCGAATAAAAGAAAAAATGAACGAACGAATGAATAAAAGAAAGAATGAAAAAATGAATGAATGACGAAAAGAAAGAACGTGAAACGAACAAAAGAAAGAATGAATGAACGAACGAACGAATAAAAGAAAGAATGAATAAATGAATTCCACAGTCGGGAAGCGCGAGAAAAGAAGCTGTTGGAGTAGAACTTACGGTTACATCTTATCTGTTTCACTGTAAAAGTGTGGGACCTAATTACTAATCTAGTATCTCGTGTAAATTCGTATTGTGACCTAGTGGAAAGTTTAAGAAATAACAAAATGTGTGATATAAATATTGTATAGTTAACGGTAATTTCAATAGAATATTTTTGCACTACTAGTGCGCGTGTCGATTGTCCAGCGTTCAATCAATTCAACTGTTTGTTTGTTTGTTTGTTTGTTTGTTTCGAGGTTTAACGACCTATCAATCCTTATGGGATCATTTAAGGTCATAACCAATGATTTTTGGGTAAGGTTATTTTATTTTGACAACATTCATCTTTTTCGAGTATCAAGATTCATTGGGATGTGTTTTTAAGAGCAGGGTTCCCAAGTCCTACCCTTGTTATTTAACCCATAACTGGAAGAAAGGGACGGATTAATACCTTTCCCAAGGGTACCAGTGCTTAAGTGAATGCAGGGTATTCAACTGGAATTCGAACTTGGTTCACCGATTTCTCTTTCCGAGCCGATATCCACTGCACCACAACGCACATCCGTCACGAAACGCTTACAGCACCTGGTATTCCCAAGCGGTCACCCATCTAAGTACTGACCAGGCTCAACGTTGCTTATTTCGGTGATCGAGCGAGAACCGGTGTATTCAACGTGATAGGCCGTAAGCCTCAACTGGTGGTATTTACATTAGCACCCACCATGCAAAAGATGCGACAAAAGGACAGTATTTTGGTGGGTTTATCGGCAGCTGCGTAGAAAAATTCCCGAAACACCCTTGACATTTCCCCTTTTGTGGGCGTTTCAGGCACCGGACAATAAATTCAGTCCCTTTCGAAGGAAAGGTAAAGCATGCGGGGATGGCTCCCTGGGGTTTGGCACATTTCAGTCCAATTTCCATCAATCGCATGTTCGTTCTTGGGCAGACATACAACCAAGCCGCACTCTGCCCGAGGGCAGAGAGGCAACTAAAATCAATTCGACTACTCCCACCCAAGGTCGTCTCTCCTACTAATCTTATAATAGGCAAAAGAGTCCAACATACACTCTTTACAGGGAGGACGCTCGAACATTCATGGCTTTTTGACTTCTATAACTGTTTTTGAAATTTTCCTGGATTATTATTATTATTATGTCATTTTTCATTATAAAACGATTTCTGCTATGGTCGCACCACCTACCAAGTCTGCAGGAAAACCTAAGGCAGGTACTTTGTGTGTTGATATGGCTCCATTTCATGTTTTTTCATAGCTCCCTAATATCCCTAGGGTTACATAGACAAAGTTCTCCTTCGTGTGTGGGCTGTACTTAACAAAACAATTTTTTGTATATCTCTTAAACTGGGGTTTCCAGGGATTCTTTCAATGTGTTTTTTGTTCTATTTTTTATCATTCCACGTTCACCTACTATCACTGGTACGATACTTGGTTTCAATTTCAACATTTTTTCTATTTCAATTTCCAAGTCTTTTGACAGTTTTTCAAATTCCTTGGTTGCTATGTTACAATCCGCTGGACAAGCCATATCAATTAATAAGCAAGTTTTTTTTTCTTTTTGGCTTTTGACAATAATGTCCGGCCTATTTGCTTCAATTTTTCTGTCTGTATAGATAGTGTAATTCCATTATTATTATTATTATGTCATTTTTTCATCATATTTCGATTTCTGCTTTGGTCTCACTACCAACCAAGTCTGCGGGGAGACCTAAGGCAGGTAGTGGTGTGTTGTTATGGCTCCATTTCATGTTTTTCTATCTTCCCTATCATCTCCAGCATTACATAGATAAAGTTTTCCTTAGTGTGTGGGCTGTACTTAATAAGACAATTTTTTGTATATCTCTTAAGCTGGGGTTTCCAGGGATTCTTTCAATGTGTTGTTTTGTTCCATTTTTTATCATTCCAAGTGCACCTACTATCACTGGCACAACTCTTGTTTTCAATTTCCACATTTTTTCTATTTCAATTTCCAGGTCTTTATATTTTGACAGTTTTTCAAATTCCTTGATTGCTATGTTACAATCCGCTAGACAAGCCATATCAATTAATAGACAAGTTTTCTCCTTCTGGTTTTTAACAATAATGTTTTTAATTTTTATTATTATTATTATTATGTTATTATTATTATTATTATTATTATTATTATTATTATAGTAGCTGTACTAACAATGTTAATGTTATTAATAATAATAATAATAATAATGATAATAATAATAATAATAATAATAATAGAAACAACAAAGGATTGGATGATACAATTAGTAAGGCAACATGAAGAAAGAAAGAAAAAATATTCAATAATAAAAGAAGGCAGTAAATACAAACAAGATTTACAGTTAGTAGATTCTGTAGAAAAGTAGAACGGAAGCCAAGAGCCGGCTATTGCGGCAAAGAATATGAAAATGAAAGCCAAAGATAAAGCTCTTGAACAGATGAAACAGCGCTGGCAAGACAAACCTCTGCATGGCCAATATCCAGTACGTGCCAATAAATCCAATGTTGACAAAGTTAATACTCATCGATGGTTACGTGCATCTGGATTAAAGTCTGAAACTGAAGGCTTTATTCTTGCAGCACAAGACCAAAGTCTTTTCACCAGAAACTTTCAGGCAAATATTATGCATAATAATATGGATCCAAAATGCAGGTTTTGTGATAAACACCAAGAAACAATAGACCACCTAATCTCAGGCTGTTCTGTGCTTGCCCCAAATGAATATAAAAATCGCCACGATAGAGTTGGGCAATATTTACATTGGGTAATATGCAAACATTATGGAAAAGCTGTAGGCAAACACTGGTATGAACATCACCCAGCACCGGTTACAGAAATAGAAGATGTAACCATTCTATGGGATTACACCATCTACACAGACAGAAAAATTGAAGCAAACAGGCCAGACATTATTGTTAAAAACCAGAAGGAGAAAACTTGTCTATTAATTGATATGGCTTGTCCAGCGGATTGTAACATAGCAATCAAGGAATTTGAAAAACTGTCAAAATATAAAGACCTGGAAATTGAAATAGAAAAAATGTGGAAATTGAAAACAAGAGTTGTGCCAGTGATAGTAGGTGCACTTGGAATGATAAAAAATGGAACAAAACAACACATTGAAAGAATCCCTGGAAACCCCAGCTTAAGAGATATACAAAAAATTGTCTTATTAAGTACAGCCCACACACTAAGGAAAACTTTATCTATGTAATGCTGGAGATGATAGGGAAGATAGAAAAACATGAAATGGAGCCATAACAACACGCCACTACCTGCCTTAGGTCTCCCCGCAGACTTGGTTGGTAGTGAGACCAAAGCAGAAATCGAAATATGATGAAAAATGACATAATAATAATAAGGTTTATAAAGCCGTAAAATATTTTGCCTAGTACAGGGCCAGACAACACAGAACCTCGAATGGCCACAAGAATATCAAAATAATTCTTTTCAGAAACCAAAGAACTACCAAAATTTTCTATCGGTTTCCAAGGACTTAAAAATATATGATACACTGTTGGCACTTTGATATTGGCTGACTCAAAAGGAAAACAAACAATAACCTAATTGCCAGCGTAACAAAGAAAGTCGAGAAGAAAGAACTTACCATTATTTATAAGAAGACAGTCTGCTCATGCCTGTATCCCCATATTGTCTCTTTCTGGTTTAATGTGTCGGTGGTTTCGGATTTGGGTGTTCTTAATAATGATAATAATAATAATGATTATAGGTACCTCCACTGATTTTTCGATACCTAAATTTAAATTGAAATTTTTAAAATAAATAAGTAATCTTCAACTTTAAAATTAGCTTTAATTGAAAGCCATAAGATTCAATTTTAATTCCCGAAAAAAAAAATACACTAGTATTATTTAACCCGAAATTATATTGATTTTAGTCTAATTTTTTTTGAAATCGAAAAAATTAAGTTAAAATTTCCCACCATTTTTGGTTTATTGACACATTCTGTCCACACTATGTCAACAGTAGCCCAATTTCTGTTTCAAAAATCTTGCAAAAATAAAATATACCTTGCTGACACGTCATTTAAGTCAATTTTTAACTTTCTAAAGAATAAAATTTTGACATACAATATCTGTAGAAATGCTCCTAACGCATCATTAAGTATTTGAAATTAAGATCTTCAACAAAATATTTCAATCAGTCATACGTGATACACACTTGGGTGATCATGTCTCAAAAGAGACATGGCTGACTGGACAGAAGATTATCTCGCAGTAGGTTGTCATTATTTTCTGCGGTAGCCTAGTCGTCAGCAAGGCTATAGAATCTAGTCTGTCCAGTTATTTAATCCATAGTGGAGGGAAGAGACAGATTAATACCTCTTTGAAGGGTATTTGTGCGTAAGTGAATGGAAGGGATTGAAGTGGAATTTGAACTAGTCTCTCAAATTTCTCGTTCCGAATCAATATCCATTGCACGACAACGAACATCCAAATATTTCAATACCTATACTAAATATGAATGTTAGGCGATATTTTAAGAAGTAAGGAGGTACAAGTAAAAAGATATGAAATTGAAAATATTTCCATTTTACAGAAACGGCCATTAAACACTTTTCTCTTCCATTCTCTCCTTTCTTAAATTAATTTTCTTAGAGAAACCAAATAGCGTCAATGATATTTGTATTTTTTTCGACGCTATCAAAAAGAAATAATTATTTATGAGGTATTAGAAATAAACATTCTTTCTTTCTTTCTTTCTTTCATTAATTTTTCCTTTCTTTCTTTCATTAATTCTTTCTATCTTTCTTTCATTAATTCTTTCTTTCATTAATTATTTCTTTCTTTATGTCATTAATTCTTTCTTTCTTTCTTTCATTAATTCTTTCTTTCATTAATTCTTTCTTTCTTTCGTTCATTAATTCTTTCTTTCTTTCATTAATTCTTTCTTTCTATCTTTCATTAATTCTTTTTTCTTTCTGTCTTTCATTAATTCTTTCTTTCTTTCTTTCATTAATTCTTTCTTTCTTTCTTTCTTTCATTCATTAATTCTTTCTTTCTATCTTTCATTAATTCGTTTTACTTTCTTTCTTTCATTAATTCTTTCTATCTTTCTTTCATTAATTCTTTCTTTCTTTCTTTCATTAATTCTTTTTTCTTTCTTTCTTTCATTAATTCTTTCTTTCATTAATTCTTTCTTTCTATCTTTCATTACTTCTTTCTTTCTTTCTTTCTTTCATTAATTCTTTTTTCTTTCTTTCTTTCATTAATTCTTTCTTTCTTTCTTTCATTTATTCTTTCTTTCTATCTTTCATTAATTCTTTTTTTTCTGTCTTTCATTAATTCTTTCTTTCTTTCTTTCATTAATTCTTTCTTTCTTTCTTTCATTAATTCTTTCTTTCTTTCATTAATTCTTTTATCTTTCTTTCTTTCATTAATTCTTTCTTTCTTTCATTAATTCTTTCTTTCTTTCTTTCATTAATTCTTTCTATCTTTCATTAATTCTTTTTTATTTCTTTCATTAATTCTTTCATTCTTTCTTTTTTTCATTAATTATTTCTTTCATTAAATCTTTCTTTCTTTCTTTCTTTCATTAATTGTTTCTTTCTTTCTTTCATTAATTCCTTCTTTCATTAATTCTTTTTTCTTTCTTTCATTAATTCTTTCTTTCTTTCATTAATTCTGTCTTTCAATAATTCTTTCTTTCTTTCTTAGATTAATTCTTTCTTTCATTAATTTTTTCTTTCATTAATTCTTTCTTTCTTTCTTTCATTAATTCTTTCTTTCTTTCTTTCTTTCATTAATTCTTTCTTTCTTTCTTTCTTTCTTTCATTAATTCTTTCTTACATTAATTCTTTCTTTCTTTCTTTCATTAATTCTTTCTTTCTTTCTTTCTTTCACTAATTCTTTCTTTCATTAATTCTTTCATTAATTTTTTCATTCATTCTTTCATTCATTCATTCATTCATTCTTTCTATCTTTCTTTCTTTGTTTCTTTCTTTTTAGCCAAATGTCCTGCTGATGAACAATTCTCTTAATAACAATTTAAAAATAATTCAGCAGACAGTTATTTTATGTATGTTAACAGAATTTATAATGATTTTCGTCGTTCAGTTATGTGTGTTGAAAATGACGCTTTAATAGTAGTCGTCATAGTATCTCCAGCGGGTAAACACCATTTCGTCTCTCAGTTGTGTGTCTTTCTTAACATGGCGTCTCGGTCTTTTTGTGATCAAAGTGTTGCATCTGTTTTATAAGCTTAATTTTATTATTTCTCTCTCCACTTCTTTCTTTCTTTCTGTTATGGTGAAACACACCTATTCCTCAGATAATGAACTCTCCCTCCTATATTAATAAGAATTAACAGTAATTTAACTCGAGAAGTACTTGGGAAGTTCATAGGAGTTCTTAAAAGTTCTAGAGATTCTTTAGAGTTCTATTGGAGTTCAGTATAACTACTAAGGCAGTTGATATTAGTCGGCAGTTAGCCGAATACTAAGGAGTCAGCCTTCAGTGGAAGATTACCAAGTTCCTAACATTTCGGGCGTGTTAAGTCGATTAGCAAACGACATAGCACGATTATAACTTTTCAGTGCGAAAACTACTCCACAACACTTTCTTTTTTTCTTTGTCAAATACTCGGCTGACGAAAATTTCTCTTAATAATAATTAAAACATAATTCAGTTGATAATGTTATTTTACGCATGGTAACTGTATAGATAGAAAGGGGCGTAAGACAGGGATGTTTTTTCTGTTCAACTTGTACAGCGAGAATATTTTGAGGACACTAGAAGTTATGTCTGAATTCGTAATCAGAGGCCACAATTTAAACAACCTAATGTACGCAGATGATACAGTGCTGATAGCAGACACAGAAAGTAAGCTACAAGACCTCCTACAGAAGGTAGTAGAAGAAATTAACAAGAAAGGTCTAGAAATAAAATTCACGAAATCCGAATGCATGGTCATCAGTAAAAAGGGCAACCCAAAATGCCAAATACAGGTCGGAGATACCAGAATTAAGCAGGTACAAAAATTTAAATACCTGGGAAGCGTTATAACAGAAGACGGAAAGTGCGACACAGAGATCCAAAGGCGAATTGGCATGGCAAAGGAAGCATTCCAGAAGTTGAGTAAGGTATTAAGAAACAGGACAATTTCACTAGAAACTAGGAAGAGAAACTGGATTGCTACGTGCTGTTCGTTCTTCAATATGTCAGTGAATGCTGGACAATATCATCAAAGATGAAGGAAAAACTTGAAGCAACTGAAATGTGGTTATACAGAAGGATGCTGCAAATATCATGGATCGAGTAATGATGAGGTCTTGGAAATGATGGAAACAAAAAGGAAATTAATAATGAGCATCAGGAAGAGACAGCTGAAGTTCCTGGACACGCAATGAGGAAGGAGGGCTTGGAGAATCTGATACTAACAAACCAGATAGATGGGAAAAGAGACAGGGGAAATCAGCGGACAACATATTTGAAGGACCTAATCAGGTGGATGACGGAACGAGGATTGCATGGTGTAACAGGAGAAGGCGTGCTCAGAGCCACCAGGGATAGGGAAAAGTGGAAGGCCATGATCGCCTACGTCCTGAAGGGACAAGGCACATAGAAGAAGAGGGGCTGGATTTGTGGCGATTTCCGCCGTTTGATAATGTGTGTCGAAAAAATGACGCTTTATTCGGGGTCGTCATTTTGGCTGGGATCTGCTACGAGCGCATAGACTCACATTTGTCTCTCAGTTGTGTCTTTGTCTCACCATAATTTCTCGGTCTTTTGGGGGATCAAAGTGTTGCATCTGTTTTTATAAGCTTAATTTGATTCTTTCCCTCCACTTCCAGCTATCTTTCTTTTTTCTTTTTCTTTTTATTTTCTCACTGAAAACAAGTAATGGTATTTCTCTGTTTCTATGTGATCAAAACAGAATAATAGTATATTATTTATGAGGGGTTGGCAGGGCGTAATGGTGGTGTGAACTAATAACGTGAGTTGTAAGTATAATACAATTATTATAAAATTTGTTTTTATCTCTCATACAATCAACATCACTGCTGTTTGTTTTCCATTCTTCTGAGTATTTCCGCTTTCTTTGTCTCTATTTTTTTATTTCTTCATCATCGATTTGGTTGCCTCCATTCTTCAACTACTACTTTTCTTTCTCCTATCATGTTCAATCCGGGCTTTGTCGCCGTCATCACCATCGTCGTCATCATCATCATTATCAACAACAACTTTTTAATCCGATATTAAATGAGCACGTATTTATTTAAAAAAAAAATGTTTTCTTTTTTTAATGTTTTCTCTATTTATTTTTATTTATTTATTTATTTATTTTATCTCCCCACTTTCTTTTAGATCCGAGGAAATCCTTTTTAAGCTTCTCTTGTCGCCAACTTATTTTTAGGGCAACCATTTTATATTAAACTTTAAAAACAAAACAAACAAATAAATAAATAAAGAGATCGTCTTTGTTCATTTAGATTTCCAAAAACGGAAAATTCTTTAAAAGAATCAAATTGAAATGTAAAGGAAAGAAAGGAAAGGAAAAGAAAATGGCGAAGAAAACTAGAAGACAATGGCGGAGAAAATGAATTAAAAGTTTCGTCGGAAGAAAGAAAGAAGCCAGAGAATTTGCGTCGATCAAGGTTTAAGTTTAAATCTGATTAAAATCTTTGGAACAGAACAAGTCCTGGAAAGGTGTTACTGAAAGAGGAGTGATCACTGGTTGAGCAGAATATAGAAATATTTATGGGGAAAGATCGATATCAAACCAGGTAAAAGCTATCATTTTTTTGTCACGGACCAAATATTACCTTCCTGGCATAGGGACATACGATTTCACACTTATCATTGATTTTTCTTTTAATCATCTCACTCCAAACAAGGCAATAAAGCCACTAATACGCAAGAGCTTACCGAGCTGTAGAGAGCATTAGAAAAATAGTATTGAAGAGAGAGGACAAGAAAAGAACAATAATTAAGACAGAAGATAATGATTGATATTGCATTTAAATATTTGAAGATCTTGACTGGGAATCATGAAGACGAAGGAAAGTTACACAAGTGCCATAGAAAAAAGCTGTTAGCATTGAACATAAGGTTACATCTATCCAATTCAACAGGAAGCTAATGAGACCTACTAAACAATCTAGTACTGCGCTCAAATTATAACATCTAGATATCATTGAGAAAAAATAATCAGAACAATTGTCATGAAAGTATTTATATAAAAGTCACAAGAAAACTGCATTACAACTGCGGGAAATCACTAATGGCGAGATACCATGTCAAGGCTAATAACATTGCAGATTCTACTTTGTAATCTCTAAAAATATATAAGAGCCACCAGGTCATGTGTCGTAGCAGTGTTCCACAAGAGCTGATTTGCACAGTCAGAAGTACTATTTGTCCCATAGTAGGTGAGGAAAACATACGGATTCATGAATTTCCCAAGGCTACCTGCGACGCCTATCAACATAGAGGAAGCCAACAATTGATCTGGTACATCTAGACCACTCGATCACGAATGATACCACAGTCTAAATTAAGGCAAATCCATGTTCAAATCATGCCGGATGGCGCACATTTTCGTACAAAATTTATCGTATATAATCAGGCCGACAGAAATAAATATATAAATATACTGTTTGATTAAAAACAGAATATCTACTCAAATAAGTGTATCCATAAAAATAATGTTCAAAGAAATAATTTTAATATGTTGACTGTTAAAACCATTTTGTTAATCTTCCGTAATACACATACACATACACACACACATATATATATACGTTACGCAAAATTCCGAAGATTAATGAAAGAGTATATTTATATATTTATTTTTGGTCGATTCTTATATATATATATATATATATATATATATATATATATAACAGACATTCCACTCAAATACGAGTATCTATTAAAAAATAATATTGTTAAAACAAATAAAATTCAAAAATATCTGCTAATGCCATTTACGTAAATTTACGTATAATTCCGCAATCCCTGTGTCTCTCTCTGTCTCGCTGTCGCTGTCTCTGTCTCTGTCTCTGTCTCTGTCTCTCTCTCTCTCTCTCTCTCTATATATATATATATATATACAGTATTTTTCAACGGTAAAAAAAAAGAAAACAGTAAAAAACCCAGGGAATTTTGTGTTAATAACAAATATGTATATATGTAGGAATAAATAGTCAATTGCTGACGTTCTGTGAAAAGCTGACGGAATGATCGCTGAAAATCTTCTTCCTAAAAACTGCTATATTGTTCTGCAGACTACCGAGACGATACGTGTTCGATATCCAAACTTATGAAGTATTGGCTTAAGCGTTATCTATTAGGACCTTGAATAAGTTCTCGTCTATTTTTTATTAAAAGTAATCTTTTATTTTCAAAAATTAGTAAGAAACATGTGACTGAAAATATTGTCCCTCATTATCCACTATTTTTCTATCTTTCTGTCAGCAGATAAAATTCCTTGTAGAAAAAACGGTAGAACTTTCAAGGCTAATCTCAGTTTTTTGACAAATTCATAAGAATGAAAGTACTGCTCACCAAAGCCAGGCGCCATCGATCGGATTAAGTGATAATCGGACGCGACAATATCTGCTGAATACAGCGACTGGTATGTGTTTCAGCTGCAGATTTCTTTTGAATAATGTAGTGCAGTAAAACTCCCCAAAACACACTCTCTTTGGCACGAAATCTGAAATGTTTAACGCTATGAAAAACAAAATTGTTAACACTTCGGCGAAATGACACACACTGAATTTTAAGTTTGGTTATAGTTTTTTTTTTTGTCTTTTTTAAACATTAACTGGAATTTGAACTCTGCTTCCCGAGTTTTCGTTCCGAGTCGATATTTACTGCACCACAACGCATGACAGATACAATCTCCAAAAATATAAACGCAACGACAACTACTATCGTCTATTTTATTGAACCTTGGTCATTTTTCTTTTTTTTTTGCTAATCCTACCTTCCAGTCAGTTAAGTGATATACGCTTGGATGATCATGTCTCGAAAGAGACATGAGTGATAAAGTAGAAAATTTTCCCAAAGTAGGTTGCCATTACGTTCTGCGATAGACTTGTTGCCAACAAAGACAAAAGAACACAGTCTGTCCTGCTATTTTATTTTCCTTCCTGTTTTGCCTTGATGCTATCGATTTGGCTATGTGGCCATTCACGGGGCATAATTCTCTGGACATAATTCTATTACCTACAACCTTCTGTCCTTCTTACTACATAGTTCTCCCATAACTTTTACTTTTTTCAGTTTTTTGACATCTTCATAAGAATAAAAGTGCTGTTAACTCAAGCCAAGCACCATCGATCGGATTAAGTGATAATCGGACGCGACAATATCTGGTGAATACAGCGAGTGGTATGTGTTTCAGCTGCAGATTTCTTTTGAATAATGTAGTGCAGTAAAACTCCCCAAAACACACTCTCTTTGGCACGAAATCTGAAATGTTTAACGCTATGAAAAACAAAATTGTTAACACTTCGGCGAAATACACTGATAGTATAAGTTTGGTTAAAGTTATTTTTTAATCAAGCAAGGTGGTACCGCCACTGATGTGCACGGGGCTACATAAGAGTAAAAGTTTAAACAGAAGGAAAGTGAAGAGAAAGACAAACCAGTTATAGGTGTGTCAGAGAAAGAGCAGGAGAAGGATGGAAACACAGGTGTGAAGGCAGTTGCTAAGGTAGAGAGAAAGGAAAAGAACAAGATAAATGAAGTGATGTAGAAAGGACTGGAGTCAAGTGGATAAGAGATGGGTATTGACATTGCGTTTAAATTCCTGGAGGTTGTAGCCGTCAGGAAAGCAAGTATATGGAAGGAGTTCCACAGGCGGGAAGTGCGAGTAAAGAAGCTGATGGAGTAGAAATTTCTGCTGTATTTGATAGATCTGACAGTAAATGGGTGAGACCTTGTTGCAAATCTCGTTAACAAGTTAACATCTAAAAGTTCACGTAGACAATTCTGGGAACGCCATCTGTTGGAAAACGGCGAGAACTTTTTCAAGGTTTTAATACATTTACAATGTCGTGTAGTTATACCTAGTGTAATTTTAGGCCTTTCATTTCATATATATATATATATATATATATATATATATACTAGCAGTATAGCCCAGCGTTACTCGGATGTAATTAAAGCTTTAAAACTAATCCATGGTCCTGGAGCTCAGACTCTTTGGACGTTGGCACGAAAGACTAAAAAGCAATAGTTGTTTCCAGTTAAAGCGAAACCGTAGACTGAATGAAAAATGAATGGATGTAAGTCAAATTTTGATTTCCTGGTATTGATATCAAATGTTCTGTACTATTGTAAGAACTGCAACCTTGAAACTTCTGAATATGGTTTCTTATGTCTTTGTCTATGAGTGTATCAAATTTGATTAAAATCAGACCGCTCCTTCTATAACCCGATTTTTTCGATTATCCATTTCCGATATTTATCGGGAATACCTCGACACAAAACCTAGCTAAGAACACTCGCAGACGCTTATAGTACAACTGTGTAAAATTCCAAGAAAATCGGTTCAGCCGTTTCGGAGTGTATAGATAATGGACACGCACAGACACAGACAAACACACACACACAGACAATGTTCCAGTTATATATATATATATATATATAGTATTTTCCGACCTCTCATTGGGGGAGCAACTGTAAAAAAGGAAACAGTAAAAAGAAAGACTTTTAAGAAAGTCAGTGGGCAAAAAAAAAAAAAAAAAAAAAAAAACGCTCAGAAGTTCGTGTTAATAACGACAAAGATTAACGTATTAATCCAAATGGAAATTATTTAGTTAATAATAATTTCTCATCTGAATCTGTTCAAATTTTAAATGGGTATTTTTGTCTTGGTACCGTTATTTTCGTCGGAAATGTTTTCGTTATTTGTTTTGCAATAATATGACCTTATACCAGGCACTGTTACGTTGCATTGAAAAAAAAAGTGTTTAAAGAAGTAACAAACACTTATTTATCTTTGATAGGCTTTTGTAAATACGCCCAAACTTAATGGCGTATATATGACAAATCTGCCCAGACGCTCACGTTTGTACAACTGATAGAAAACAAAACAGAATTCTTCACACCCGCTTCTTATACACACACGAAGTGCTGAACACGATTCTCTTTCCGATACTAACAAAACAGATAAAATCACTCTAAAAGAGAACTTCAGCGAGAATGTACGTGACCTAAACCTTAGTTATCAGACAAATCGCATGGCACATTTTTTTTCTTCGGACTCAAAACAACAATCGGAGGTTTGACCAACGCGGGCTGTCTGGAATCTTATCAGTGAACAATATAAGAGGACTAAAAAGTAAAAACAAACTGAAAAAGAATCCTGTCTAAGAATACCATGATACCCGCCTAACATTACGGCAATTAATGGTACAACACATCTTTTTGTCTGGACTAAATAATAACGGTGATTTCAAGATTATGCAGGATGAGTTTATATGAAGGTTATAGATATTGCGATATATTTACTGATATTTGAGGTTGCATATATATATCGGAATGTAGCATAGTGGTTAGAATGTTTGCTTTGAAATCATAAGACAAATCGTCCGAGTCTGTTTAGTATTCAAAATATCAAAGGTCTTTTATTATTAATTTTTTTTAATCTTTTTCAGAATGTTAGTAATTTTGGGTAAAAGTCTTGTGTTTCTTGCATCATGATGGAGACAAAGATTAGTTTAGTAAATAAGATTAGAATGATAACCGGGTTGTTCCCATCCAAATATGCCAACAATAGTGCATTTTCGGCCTGGCTCTAAATTACCAACGATTTCACAAAGGTGAAAATCGTTAGAACTTCCACGAGAGAGACACATACACAATCACCTATACACGTTATCCTGCGTCCGAGGTATGACGATAAACTGTATCTGGGTCCTGGGTTTGACAATAAACTGCGTCAAGCAGCAAGGCCTTAACTAGGAATGTATCAGAAGGATGGAACCACATCTTAATTGCCATTCTTCCCAGGGTCACTATGATCCGGGGCGGTAGAACGTGTTAGAATCCCAGCTATGGGTAAATAGCTAACCCCCAATCTTGGGTCAAAACACTATGAAAGTATAAAAATTGGTTTTTATAGTGAAAATTCTCGCAACATATGTTTGAAGGAAAAAATATTACAAGCAATATATTTATGAAAAAAAAAGCAATATATTCATGAAGAAAAAAATATTAACAGCAATATAAATTTGAAATATATAGTCATCCGCAGACAGATCTGTTTCGATGTATTACAGCTCTTCAGTACGGTTAGACTGAAACCCGACAGAATTGGCATCAGTTGGCGATTCTACCTCTGAGCTATGGGCGTTTGGGTGAAGGAGGCAGAGCTTTTAGCGGGTATATTATCAGTAATTCGACTGTGATTCTCGATAAAATCATATTTACGAAAATACCTCAATGAAAACTGATCTACAAATGATCTTCTTTTACAAAGAACACATATTCAATTCATACGAATCTATTGTAGAAAATCTTGTAGGCATTAAATGACCCATTGAGATGGATTATGCCGTAAAACAAAACAAACAAAACTTTTGATACGTCAATGAAACCTGATCTACAAACTGATTTTTTTACATTGAATACATATTCTATTCATTCGAATCTATTGTAAAATCTGGTAGGCTTTCAGTCAGTCAGTTAGGTGCCATATGTGATATACGCTTGGATGATCATGTCTCGAAAGAAACATGACTGACTGGGTAGAAAATTATCCCACAGTAGGTTGCCATATTAATTTCTACGGTAGACTGGTTGCCATCCAAGGCTATAGAACCCAGTCTGTCCTGTTGATTTAACCCATAACTGGGTATTTGCCAATGGTATTTGCGCGTATGTGAATGCAATGAATTCAAATGAAATTCGAACTCGGCTCCCCGATTTCTCGTTTTTATATCTACTGCACCTCAACGCATATCCGGTGGGAATCAAATGATCCATTGAGGTTGATTATGCCATAAACCAACAAAAACAAATATTTTAATGTGTCAATGAAACCTGATCTACAAAATGATTTCTATTCATACGAATCTATTGTAGAAAATCTTGTAGGTATTAAATGACACATTAAGGACGATATGCCATAAACCGGAACGAACCACTCTAAACACATATTCATCCGATGTTCGCTGAGGCATACTAGAATCTTCACAAGCTTACATTCATATGTTTTACTGAATGTGATCCGTGACTGATCAAGAAGAAATGATCCCACAAAAGTTGAAAATACCAGATTTCTCTTTCTCTGTTTTGTCTCTCACTCTCTAAATATGTTTTCATAAAACTCAAATTTAGACTGATATTCATTGTGTATTTGTTCTATATTTTACCACACACACACACAGACACACACACACACACACACACACACACACACACACACACACACACACACACACACACAGATAGACAGTAAAAAGACTAGGATAGATAGATAGATAGATAGATAGATAGATAGATAGATACGAACAGACTTTGATAGATAGATAGATAGATAGATAGATAGATAGATAGATAGATAGATAGATAGGAACAGACTGTGATAGATTGATAGATAGATAGATAGATAGATAGATAGATAGATAGATACGAACAGACTGTGATAGATAGATAGATAGATAGATTTGCAGAGACTGTGATAGATAGATAGATAGATAGATAGATAGATAGATACAAAGAGACTGTGATAGATAGATAGATAGATAGATAGATAGATAGATAGATACGAACAGACTGTGATAGATAGATAGATAGATAGATAGATAGATAGATAGATAGATAGATAGATACGAACAGACTGTGACAGATAGATAGATAGATAGATAGATAGATAGATAGATACGAACATACTGTGATAGATAGATAGATAGATAGATAGATAGATAGATACGAACAGACTGTGATAGATAGATAGATAGATAGATAGATAGATAGATAGATGAGATAGATACTAACAGACTGTGATAGATAGATAGATAGATAGATAGATAGATAGATAGATAGATAGATATGAACAGCCTTAAATCCATGTATTGACAGATCTGAAGATAGATAGATAGATAGATAGATAGATAGATAGATAGATAGATAGATAGATAGATATGAACAGCCTTAAATCCATGTATTGACAGATCTGAAGATAGATAGATAGATAGATAGATAGATAGATAGATAGATAGATAGATAGATAGATAGATAGATGTACTGCAATAATTTCAGGCTTGCCATTTCAGTATTTTGCGGCATTTTTATTTTTGATTTTTTTCTTTCCTGCCATCATTGGCGATATTCAACAAAGAAGATTTTCTTTGCGTCAAATGTGCACTTTGAAATTACAGGCACATTTCTAATCTTTGTTTTAAGTGCGTTCTTATCAACGACGAATAAAACAAACAAGGAATATAAAATATTAAAAAAATTCTCATAAGCGTAAAAATTTGTCTACTCTGTTATTTTCAGGTTTAAAATAGATGAGATTATAATTAATTTCGCTGCTGTTTCTTTTGTAAATCGTGATTCGTTAGATGGGACACGAAAAAAAATATTGAAAGTTTTAAATCAAAATGGCGACGACAAACGAAAGTATGGGAATGAATTTTTAAAAACCAGAGGAAGGAAAGAAAATAGAATGAAACTAATGAATATGAAATGTTTGGAATACAAAAGAAGCAAATAACGAAAAAGAAAAAAAAATACATATCAAAAGTGAAAATCAAGTGGAAGGCATAAAAATGATCGTGAAAGGTAAGTGAAGGAATATGGCAACTAAAACAGGTGAAATAATGCGAAGAAAAATCGAGACGTTACAAGGTGAAAAATAAATGAAAAAACGAAGAAAAACCGAAGAATAAAAGAATGAAAGGATGAATTGAAGTAATTTCATATAAAATATGGAAAATAAAATTGGAATTAAAAAAAGGAAGAAAAATACGATAGAAAAAAAATAATGAAAAACTTTGAGTGTTTAATGGCATATCAACCTTTGCCAAAAAGGTAGTATTTTAAGGTATGTTTTAATGTTCACTTATAGTAAGAGGGTGGATTATTTAATGCTTCTGTGGGATATTTAATGCCAAAAACGTAGTATTTTCAGGTATTTTTTAATGTTCAGGTATAGTAAGAAGGTTGATTTAGTCAGCTTTTTATAAAATGTTTTTATTTTAGAAACTGAAAATGTCTCCTAATTTTGTATTCAAAAATATATTTTTTTAATCGTATCACCCCCTAGAAGTTATGCCTGGATTCGTCATCGGAGGCCTCAATTTAAACAATATAAATTACGCAGATGATACAGTGCTGATAGCAGACACGGAAAGGAAACTACAAGACCTCCTATAGAAGGTAACTTAAGAGAGTGACAGGAAAGGACTACGAATAAACTGCAAGAAAACCGAATGCATGGTCATCAGCAAAAAGGGCAGCCCAAAATGCCAAATACAGGTGTGGGACCTTAAAATCAAGCAGGTACAGAAATTTAAATACCTAGGAAGTGTTCTAACAGAAGACGGAAAGTGCGACACTAAGATCCGAAGGCGAACTGGCATGGAAAAAAGCATTCCAGAAGTTGAGTAAAGTATTAAGATACAGGACAATTTCACTAGAAACAAATAGAAGTGTACCAGATTGCTATGTGATGTCGGTTCTTCAATATGGCAGTGAATATTGTACAATATCTTCGAAAATGAAGGAAAAACTTGAAGCAGCTGAAATGTGGTTCTACAGAAGGATGCTGAGAATATCATGTATCGAGCATGTGAGCAAAGACGAGGTTTTGGAAAGGATGGAGACGAAAAGGAAATTAATACTGAGTATCAAGGAGAGAAAACTAATGTTCCTGGGACATTCAATTAGGAAGGAGGGCTTGGAGAACCTGATACTAACAGGCCAGATAGAGGGAAAAGGAGGCAAGGGAAAGCAGCGGATAACATATTTTAAGGATCTGATCAGGTGGATGATGAAACAAGGGCTGCAAGGTGCAACAGGAGAAAGCGTGCTAAGAGCCACCAGAGATAGGGAGATGTGGAAGGCCATGATCGCCTACGTCTTGAAAGAACATGGCACATAAAAGAAGAAGTGCAGAGGTTTATAAAATATGAGGTACAGTTTATGCAGATATGTGTTGATGATAACGGTTGACTCTAGACTTGAACAGGTTAAGATTATACTGATTGGAGATAGCATTCTTTTAGGAGTTGGTTTGTGAAAAGAAGCTTCTCGAGATGAATTTACTACATTTCACTAATAGAAACGGAGGGAAATAGCGTCGTTCGCAACAATATGCGTTGTATAGCCGGTTTTAGAATTGTACTTCGTTTGTGCACGTTCCCTGGAAATACTTACAAATCAGCAGAACAATTTATACGTTTCGTTTCTGAGAAAAGGGAAAATAGGTTTGTATTAAATTTCAGGAAAATAATAAACACTTTTATAGAGTAAAAGGCTTGGAAAGGGGGTATTGTGGGGACCTACCTATAAATGAACTCATCCACATTTTTATAATATGGCTACCAACTCTGAGTAGTAGCCACAGAGTGACTGAATGAGTGAGTCAGGACGCCTGTGAGAGAAAGTACTCTGCAGTCCACGTTTACTATTGCACTACGTTTCCCGAGAATATACTATTCAACTTTATATTCTAGTCCGTGTTATTTTTCTATGGTCTTTCTGTCATAACAGTCTGATAAATAATTAATCAACCACAAAGCTGTAGATACGATTTTTCGACTGTATTATGGTCGGATATCACCCCAAGCAAGGCATTCCAATGCTACTATAGCGCAGGGGGTTACATAGAGCGATTGGGTGTATGAAATGTCAGAAGGAGGGTGATAGACGACTTAGGATGTACACAGGGAGAGAGTTGGAGAGAGTGGGTGTAAGTTAGTGTTTTAGGAAGTGTCTATTGACCTTACATTTAAACTCCTGGAGGTTGTAGCCGTCGGGGAAGCAAGCATGCGGTAGGGAATTCCACAGGCGGGAAGTGCGAGGAAAGAAGCTGTTGGAGTAGAAATTGCGGTTACATTTCATCGGTTTCACTGTAAAACGGTGGGACCTAGTTGCCAATCTAGTATCTCGTGCAAATTCACATCTGGGGGCACCAGTGATTTAAGTTCGTCAGAGCAGAAGCCATGAAAGTATTTATAGAAGAGGCACAGGGAAGCCACATCACGCCGGTGAGAGAGATACTGCAGGCGGCGATTTCATCTTGTGTTGACATAGAACTTTGCTAGGCTGATGGTGGATAATTTTATGTGAACGTCCTTGTAACCTCTCTGAAGATGATTCATGTGAGCCGAAAGCTTAGAACCAGCTTAATAAAAATTTATCCAAATGTTGGAGAATTTTTGTCTTTATTTTCAACTGAAATTAAAACCAAAATACGATGTTTAGAACGGCTCAGGTTTAAACATGTCAGACATCCATTGTCTTTTATATTTAACAGTATATGCTTAGAAAAGTATCTGCTGCCTCGATACAATGCACACACACACACACACACACACACACACACACACACACACACACACATATATATATATATATATATATATATATATATATCTGCTAACTGTTGATAAAAGTGTTCAATAAATTTGTTATAATTACTACTCAATTCCGAACGCCTCTGACCATATCTGCTGCGACCCAAAGATATGACATCATCCCCAGGAGAGAGTTGTTCCACCCACGTTGAGAATATCTCGTCGTGTAGACAGTCATTGTTGGAAAATTCCGGATGGAAAAGACTGTCTTCATATCAGTGTAATTCGTGTAGAAAGACAATCAACTGCGCAAGAGAGACTTGCATGTAATCAAAAAGCTGGCTGGCCTAATTAACTCTGAAGGTTAGAATTTGACATGAAAAGATATTGACGCTTTATTTTATATTCGTTCATCTCTAACTGGAAATATTAAGTATCAGGAATTATTTTCTATTTTTGATTTCAAAGAAATTACGGTTCTGAAAATAAGGTCCCTCTAAGTCTATTGCAATTTTGATATTCACTATTTTTTTTAAACATTTTGAAAAAATTTTCAGTTGAGGAAACCTTCTGTTAATTTAGTTATGTGATTTTTATTATATTTATACAATACATTTTAAATCATTCTTTCTCGAATATGTTTAAATATTGTGTATAAAATACAAAGGCCCACATCTATCTATCTATCTATCTATCTATCTATCTATCTATCTATCTATCTCATTCAGTTTCGGACTAGTGGTTATCTATCTATCTATCTATCTATCTATCTATCTATCTATCTATCTCATCTCATTCTTTTTCTGAGTGTTGGAATGTATGTATGTATGTATGTATGTATGTATCTATCTATCTATCTATCTATCTATCTCATTCAGTTTCGGACTAGTGGTTATCTATCTATCTATCTATCTATCTATCTATCTATCTATCTATCTCATCTCATTCTTTTTCTGAGTGTTGGAATGTATGTATGTATGTATGTATGTATCTATGCATCTATCTATCTAGCTATGTTTTTTCTGACGTGCATAATCTATCTATCTATCTATCTATCTATCTATCTCATTCTTTTTCTGAGTGTTGGAATGTATATATGTATGTATGTATGTATGTATGTATGTATCTATCTATCTATCTATCTATCTATCTATCTATCTCAGTTTCGGACTAGTGGTTATCTATCTATCTATCTATCTATCTATCTATCTATCTATCTATCTATCTATCTATCTCATCTCATTATTTTTCTGAGTGTTGGAATGTATCTATCTATCTATCTATCTATCTATCTCATCTCATTCTTTTTCTGAGTGTTGGAATGTATGTATGTATGTATGTATGTATGTATCTATGCATCTATCTATCTAGCTATGTTTTTTCTGACGTGCATAATCTATCTATCTATCTATCTATCTATCTATCTATCTATCTATCTATCTCTGACATTCTCTTTCTGACTAGCGTAATCTAATAGATAGATAGATAGATAGAATGAATATATTTATAATTTTGATATTGTTATAAAAACACCTATCCTCTCTAACGAAACAGGTTTTCATTTTCTTTTTGCTTTTTTCATTTTATCTTTCTTCTTGAACATTTTTTGATTGATTTTTCCTTCAACTTTTATCCCCCCCCTGCACCACTTGATTATCTTCTCTAGATTTCCTTTTTAATTTTGCCTTTTTCTTTTTTCTTCTTTATTCTTTTCTTAATTAAAAAAAAAATCTAATTTTAATATTGCCACCGTTTCGTCCCTTACAAGTTCATCGGACTAGGTTTGTTTACGTTGATGTGACTAGACATGCGCAGAAACGAGGAACGCTGTTCATTTTTAAATTTAGAATTTTGGTTTAATACGTTTTGGGTATATAATTTACCTGATTTAATTTACATTCTGTTTCGCTGTGTTTCCGTCATCTTTGTTATTAAATATTCCGACATTACGATAACAGAATACCTGCTAAGAATGATGAATCGTTGGAAGAACATGGACGCAAATTGTCTGCGGATGAACTAATGATGACAGCACTTTCTAAATATTTTCGTCTTATTGAATTATTTTCTATTTTAATCAGAAAAAACATATTTTATGTTAAATTGTAGTCAGTTTTCTTACGGTGAGCAAATAATGCCCTTAAAGTGTTTTTTTTTAAAGTTAAACCCTCTCCTTGGATACCTTCCCACCTCTCGCTCGCTCTCTCTCTCTCTCTCTATATATATATATATATATATATATAGTCATCCGCAGACATATCTGTTTCGCTGTATCACAGCTCATCAGTACGGTTAGACTCCGATTGCTTTTAACCCAGGATTGAAACCCGACCGAATTGGCGTCAGTCGGCGATTCTCCCTCTGTGCTATGAGCGCTCGGTAGAAGGAGGCAGACTTTTTAGCGTGTATGTTATCACTATACACGCCTAATAGCCGAGAGTGTTCTAATTCATTGCTGAATGAACGATGCGTAGATGCTAGAGTAGCTACTGTTTTTCATAGTCTACCATTCTTCCAGAGTGCTCAATCAGGGTGTGAGAGAATGTATATATATATATATATATATATATATATATATATATATGTGTGTGTGTGTGTGTGTGTGTGTGTGTGTTTAGGCAGCAAATTTTATTTTAGACATGTCAGATTAAATAAATTGCAAACATTGTGTCTGCTTATTTTTAATAAAATCCGTTCATACTCATGGATAATCTTTCGCGTATTATAATTGAAAGATGTCAGAAATAAACTGTAACGTTGACAGACGTTATTACCATTCAGTTCTCCATGTACCCATTTACTTTTAATTTCCTTCCGAGATCATCTTTAGGAGTGTGACTTATGGTAACAAAAAATAACCGAAAAACTGTCTTACTAAAAATTACTGTAAATTTTCTTCTTGCTTCAAATATAACGTTTGACAAATTGCTTAGCGTTCATTAAAACGTGAAAATTATCCAAGATAGAATTGTTTATAGGTTTTAATGTCATGGTCATGCTTTCCTTTGTCTCTTTTCCCCTCTATCTGCACTGTTAGTATCAGGTTCTCCAAGCCCTCGTTCCTCAATTGCATGTCCCAGGAGCTTTAGCTGTCTCTTCCTAATGCTAAGTATTAATTTCCTTTTCGTTTCCATCATTTCCAAAACCTCATCATTGTTCACATGCTCGACCCATGATATCCGAAGTATCCTTCTGTAGAACCACATTTCAGTTGCTTCAAGTTTTTCCTTCATCTTTGATGATATTGTCCAGCATCCACTGCCATATTGAAGAACTGTCATCACATAGCAATCCAGTACTCTCTTCTTTGTTTCTAGCGAAATTGTCCTGTTTCTTAATACTCTACTTAGCTCATGGAATGCATCCTTGTGCTTTTGGATCTCAGGAATATAAATGTATAGAAAGTTCAGTGACAACAAATTCAGGGGTCAGTTTATATATTGATTGTAATATGTAATTGATCCCTCACTTTATATCCAGTATGTTTCTGTAGAACCACATTTCAGTTGCTTCAAGTCTTTCCTTCATCTATGATGATATTGTCCAGCATCCACTGCCATATTTAAGAACTGACAACACATAGCAATCCAGTACTCTCTTCTTTGTTTCTAGCGAAATTGTCCTGTTTCTTAATACTCTACTTAGCTCATGGAATGCATCCTTGTGCTTTTGGATCTCAGGAATATAAATGTATAGAAAGTTCAGTGACAACAAAGTCAGGGGTCAGTTTATATATTGATTGTAATATGTAATTGATTCCTCACTTTATATCCAGTATGTTTCTGTAGAACCACATTTCAGTTGCTTCAAGTCTTTCCTTCATCTATGATGATGTTGTCCAGCATTCACTGCTATATTGAAGAAGTGACATTACGTAGCAATCCAGATGTCTACTTATTTTTAATAAAATCCATTCGTATTCACGGATAATCGATCAATGATATCCCCCATCCTAGTTTTAGCTAAATGCCTCCATGCCTGCAGAGGAACTGATTCACACTCATACTTCTTCTTCTATGTGCCCTGTCCCTTCAGGACGTAGGCGATCATGATTCACCATGTCTCCCTATTCCTTGTGGCTCTTAGTATGTTTGCTCCTGTTACATCTCGCAACCCCAGTTCCGTCATCCACCTGATCAGGCTCTGCAAATATGTTATCCGCTGCTTTCCTCTGTCACTTTTTCCTTCTATCTGGCCAGTCACTATCAGGTTCTCCAGGCTCTCCTTCCTCATTGCATGTCCCAGGAACTTCAGTTGTCTCATCCTGGTGCTCAATATTAATTTCTTTTTTGTTGCCATTCTTTCCAACACCTCATCGTTGCTTGCATGCTCAGTCCACGATATCCGTAGCATCCTTCTGTAGAACCACATTTCAGTTGCTTCAAGTCTTTCCTTCATCTATCATGATGTTGTCCATCATTCACTGCTATACTGAAAAAAGTGACATGACGTAGCAATCCAGATGTCTACTTATTTTTAATAAAATCCATTCGTACTCACGGATAATCGATCAATGATATCCGCAGTATCCTTCTACATGGATTGAATACCAGGGCAGACTGAGTTCTGTAGCCTTGGTTAGAAATTAGTTTACTGCAGAAATAATTATTCCCGGGAAATTTTCTGCATAGACAGTCATGGATCGAAAGAAACGGGATCGTTTATGTATCAATTATTGCACTTAACTGGCGAACTTATTCTGTTGAGACTCAACAAAGATATGAAAATGATATCCCCCATCCTAGTTTTAGCTCAATGCCTCCATGCCTGCAGAGAAACTGATTCACACTCATACTTCTTCTTCTATGTGCCCTGTCCCTTCAGGACTTAGGCGATAATGGTTCTCCACTTCTCCCTATCCCTTGTGACTCTTAGTACGTTTGCTCCTGTTACTCCTGGCAACCTCCGTTCCGTCACCACCTGATCAGGCCCTGCAAA
Source organism: Ascarosepion bandense (assembly GCA_037127315.1). NCBI lineage: Eukaryota > Metazoa > Mollusca > Cephalopoda > Sepiida > Sepiidae > Ascarosepion > Ascarosepion bandense. The sequence continues at coordinate 3,977,710 of JBBBDQ010000591.1, read as the reverse complement.
TATGTTATCCGCTGCCTTTCTCTGTCTCTCTTTCCTTCTTTTCTGGGACATGCAACAAAGAAGGAGAGCTTGGAGAACCTGATACTGATACTCATAATTTGTTTCAGAATTTTTTCTTTGGACAAAAGATAATGCAAAGACATTTGACTAAGTACGATACAAAGAATTGATAGAAATACTCAGCAAACTTGACATATTTGGGAAAGACATTTGAGTAATCATGAGCCTCTACTGGCAGCAAACAGCTTGAATACGGACAGGAAACGAATTCAGCAGATATACAAGAATAGAAAGGTGTGTAAGACACGGATGTATCTTTTCACCGGGTCTATTCAACAGCGAGACTATTCTGAGAACCTTATAATTTATGCCAGTATTTATCGCCAGTGGCCAGAATCTAAACAACATAATATACGCAGATGATACAGTGCTGATAGCAAACTCGGAAAGGAAAGGACAAAATCTCATAAAGAAGATAAATGAATAAATTTGAAAGAAAAAACTACAAATAAACTGCAAGAAAACCGAATGAATAATCATCAGCAAACAGTCAGTCATTCAGTTAAGTGCCATACGTTAAACACGCTTGGGCGATCATGTCTCGAAAGAGACATGACTGGCTCGGTAGAAGATTATCCCGCAGTAGGTTGCCATTGCTTTCTGCGGTAGACTGGTTGCCAGCCAAGGCTATAGAACTCAATCTGTCCTGTTATTTGATTCATAGCTAGAGAGATGTATTATAATTAGTCGTAATTTAGTGGGGGATCAGTTTATTACTTAGTAAGTATATAAAATCGATCCCCCACTTTATGCCCAGTAGAAGCCTTAATCATGTTTCCAACTATTATCTTCAGTCATTCAGTTAAGTGCCATACGTTAAACACTCTTGGGTGACCATGTCTCGAAAGAGACATGACTGACTCGGCAGAAGATGATCCCGCAGTAGGTTGCCATTGCTTTCTGCGGTAGACTGGTTGCCAGCCAAGGCTATAGAACTCAATCTGTCCTGTTATTTAACCCATAACTGGGTCAGCAAACAGAGGAGTCCAAAATGCCAATTACAGTTAGTGGATACTAAAATCAAGCAGGTACAAAAATTTAAATACCTGGGAAGTTTTCTAAGACGGAAAGTGCGACACTGAGATCCGAAGGCGATTTAGCATGGTAAAGTACGCATTCCAAAAGCTGAGTAGAGTATTGAGTGACAGGAAAATTTCGCTAGAAACAAAAAAGAGACGACTGGATTGCTACGTGATGTTTGTTTTTCAATACGGCAGTGAATACTGGATAATCTCATCAAAGATGAATGAAAAACTTGAATCAACTAAAACTGCTTCTACAGAAGGATATTGCAAATATCATGGATCGTACATCTCAGCAATGATAAGGTTTTGGAAAAGATGGAAATAATAAGGAAATTAATACTGAGTATCAGGAAAAGAGCTAAAGTTCCTGGGACATGTAATGAAGAAGGAGGACTTGGAGAATCTGAAACTCACAAGTCATGTAGAAGGAAAGAGAGACGGGAAAGTAGAGGGAAACATACCTGACGGACCTGATCAAGAGCAGGGTTTTGGAGGAGTCACAGGAGAAAGTGTGCTAAGAGCTACCAGGGATAGGGAGACTTGGAAAGCTATGATCACCTCAAGGGACATGGCATATAAAAGAAGATGAAGAATGTTTGCGCAAGAATTTTACAGATTAATGACAGATTATAGAGCCAAAGATTGGGTTCTTTGTCATTTCTTGTATACTTCTATTTTGGAGATTTTTGTAAAAGCTTGCCTCCCATTATTCATGGTTATATTTTTCCATTCATAATTTTTGTGTTTCTTATTGTTGTTACCATGTGAAAGGTTTAAGAAATCACAAAACATGATTTATGCCCATATCGTTTATATGGACAGGGAGACGTGGAAGGCCACGTTCTGAAGGGATATGACACATGAAAAAAGGAAACACCTCTTCGAAATATTATTTCATCATCATTTATCCATCACGCCCAATGGTGCATAGGGCAGAAACGTTTTGTTGCTGTTTCTGTAAAGAAACTGTTTTTACGGAGTAAGGTTGTTAGCCTTGCACCTAACCCTCAAACCTCAAGGACCATTCTTGGTCTTTACGTTTACAGCGCGTGGTATTCCCAAATGGTCACCCATTAAGTACTGACCAGGCTCGATGTTGTTAACTTCTGTGATCAGACGGGAACCGATGTATTCAACACGATATAGCCGTAGAAATTGAAATATCATTTATCTATCTTTTATTTAGTTATTGCTTCCATTCGTGTTTGCCTAAACAGGAAGCGTCTTTATTTATTCCATAATCACGTGGTTCAACTGAACGTTACGTTTTAGAACATTACATCCTTACCGGTGTATGGCTATAGTACTATATTTCACAGCAGAAAAAAGCTAGATAAATAATCCCAAAATTAGCTTGTAAAAAGAATTTAACCCCAGATTATTCAAATGAGTCATTTCACTTGCAGGGTTTTGCATCAATACGTGGGTTTAATTAATTCTTGCTTAATTAAAAACCAGCTTTGTTATTTAGAACTCACTTATTTGCTTTTGATGTACTGACAAGGATTCAATAATTTTTTTCTCCATACGTGTAAGGTAGTATCTGAAATGACAAGTAGAAATGGAGAAAAGCAGACATTTTGTCACCTGTGTTCATCTCTCAGATCATACAGATTTTTACCAGTTCGTGTTTAAAACTCGTGCCAACGGATAACCGTATGAACATTTAGGGGTTTAAAAAAAAGAAGGAGAAAAACAGGAAATTTTTAGAGCAAATAAAACAAAATTTTAAAAAAATATATAAATTACACGTTTTTAACCCCTGGAGCATAAAAAGAACGGAGAAAGATGGAACAGTGTACTTTCTCACGTCAAGTCAAATCTCGTCAAGTCACGTTTGCTTCCTTGAAATAGGTATCATGGAAGTTCAACTTTTCTGATAATATTTTTCATGTCATTCTTTCCTCCACGTTTTTTTTTCTCGGAAATATAAATTACTCGCGTGCCAAACATGTAAAATTATTTGAAGGAGAAAGAAAGTGTTTTGTTGCGTTGATGTTGTTACTATTGTCAAAGCCATTGTTGTCTAATTCACCAGCGAAATTACTTTATTTTATAGACATTGGAAACAGACAGGAAACGTCATGGTGTATTGGAAATGTTACGGATCACTAAAACCACCATAAAACACAATGTGCAAATGTCTAGGAACATTTTGTAAAGTCGTATGTTTGCTTTGGTTTTATACAAAAGCGTCTTTAGCTTTTTTTTCCATTCTTTTATTTCTAGTCTTTGTTCCCATATAAAGCGCATGTATTCTTTTGTCATCGCTTATTTTTGTTTTGTTATTTTTCGTATTCGTCTTAAAATATATGTGTTACGTTTCAGAAAGTAATATACCATTTTCAGAAAAATAATAAAAAAATCCCATTCAAACGTTGTATAAATGGCATTTACTCGTCGAAAATATAATCTTTTATTAACAATGACAACATTTGTTTGTGTAACTATACTTCTATTCCAAGTCAACAAAAATCTAGAACTTTCTTTTTACTAAAGTTCATCCAATAAAATAAGAGTCACTCAAATTAGAGCGTTACTCATTAAAATGTGTGAGATGAACGTAAATGGAAAGAGAATATTATGAGGATATGGAGTGACTCTAGATTTAAAGAAGTTAAGATCTAGGTGTTCCAGGAAACATTTGCATGGGAGTATACTCCACAAAGTTTCTGTACTTGAGAAGAATCTTACTGAATGAGATATTCTTCTTACCAATGAGATACGTAGGCAATGGGGTGATTCAATCCTTTGGACATAACATAGCGAGTCTTGACGGTAAAAGTTTGATTCAAATAATGTAGCTCAGGTGAATATTTGCCATTTATTGTGTCATTGATTCGTTTTCTACGACTTATCAACCCTTTAAATGCTGTTTATAACCAGAAAAAAATTTTTAGATTGAAAAAAAGAAAAAAAAAACATTATGGAGATAATGCTAGTGTAGTGATAAGTCTTACTAATTAACTCATGCCTGGGGTCAGAAGAGGTGAATTCAAACCGTTCTTAATAGTATTTTTGAGTAAGTAAATATCAGTCAGTTAAGTGCCATACGTGATACATGCTTTGGGCGATCATGTCTCGAAAGAGACATGACTGACTGGGTAGAACATTATCCCACAGTAGGTTGGCATTGCTTTCTGCGGGAGACTGGTTGCCAGCCAAGGCTATAGAACCCAATCTGTCCTGTTATTTGATTCATAGCTAGAGGGAAAAGAATAGATTATATTACATTATTATATTAGGTATAATTAATGGGGGATCAGTTTATTACTTCATAGCAATAGAAAACCGACCACCCCAATTAATGACCAGTAGAAATTTTGATTGTTCTCAACTATTATATTCAGTCAGTCAGTTAAGTGTCATACGTGATACACGCTTTGTGCAATCATGTCTCGAAAGAGACTTGACTGACTGGGCAGAACATTATCCCGCAGTAAGTTGCCATTGCTTTCTGCGGTAGACTGGTTACCAGCCAAGGCTATAGAACCCAATCTGCCCTGCTATTTAACCCATAACTGGAGTGAAAAGACGAATTAATATCTTTCCCAAGGGTATTTGTGGGTAAGTGAATGCAAGGGATTCAACTGGAATTCGAACTCAGCTTCCCGATTTGTCGTTCCGAGTCGATATCCACTACACCACAACGCACATCTAAATATAAATCAGTAAATAAAATCAGCCCAAAAGAAATTAGAACTCTGCTCTTCGGTTAACGATTCCGAGGCATTATTCATTAAAAGACACGCGGACCGAAGCTTACTGCACCTAGTATTACCAAGTCAATAATGGTCTAATCTATTAGTACTGTATCGGATAAGAAATTAATTAAATCAACTCTCTTCTTCACTTTTACAAAAATTCACAACGACGTGTGAAATCCTGGTTTTTCTTCTTAAAGAAAAAGTCGAAGCCACATTTAACAAGTGGGTGTTTAAAATGATTTTTCATGAATGGGAGCGACTTGCAAGACCAAAAAGGACTTCGCATGTAAGTGGGAAAATATCAAGATTACAATAAAAAGACTTCATCAACATCAGCCAAGTCAGTCAGATGGAAGTAGCGAGAAAGACAACACTAAAATGTAACTTTCAACTTCAAGTGACTCTGAAATTGTCCTCTTTCTCTTTCTCCTTATCTATTTCAACAATTACTACTACGAACATTTTGTACGAACTCTTGATACCTTAGCTTTCTCACTGAACATTAATTTCTACAAATTCTTGTTATTTCTCCTTTAATAGATTTCTATTTTAAAATGCAAAATATATATTTTATTCTTCCCACACAATTCCACACATTCCAACCGACAACCAACCTTCTGATGATGAAAAACCTTCTGATGATGATAATTCAACATAAAAATTGTAGGGAATTCGCTTAAGTCTGACACAAGGCCGAATCAAAGAAACATTAAGCAGCTCTCTAAGGATTGGAATAGTTTTCTGGTTCTCTTGTAGCAGATAAGAAGTTAATTAAAATCAACTCTCATCTTCACTTTTACAAAAATTCACAACGATGTGTGAAATCGTGGTTTTCCCAAATAGAAAAAGGATTGACCATATGCTTAACGAAAATGTCGAAACCAGATTTCGCAAGTTGGAGTTAAAATGATTTTTGACCAATGGGAGCGACTTGTAAAACTTGAAAGGACTTAGCGATCCACTGCGAAATTCAAAAGTACATATGAATAATTTTGTAGTGTCAGTGACTGAGAGATGGGAGCAGCAAAAGAGAGACAAACATCTAAACTGTAACATCAAACTTCAAGCGACCCGAACATTGCCTTTTTCTCTTTCTCCTTTTCTCTGTCAACAATTACTAAGATGAACATTTTGTACGAACTCTACCCTTAACCTCTTAATAAAGTTTCTAATTGTACATGAACTCCTACAACTTATGTTAATCTTTCCTTTTAATAAGTTTTTATTTTAAAATGCAAAATGCATATTTTATTCTTCTTACGTTATTCCACACAATTCCACATATTCCAACCGACAACCAACCTTCTGATGATGATAAACCATCTGATGCTGATAATTCAACATAAAAATTATAGGGAATTCGGTTAAGTCTGACACAAGGCCCAATCAAAGAAACATTAAGCAGCTCCCTACGTTACGGCACTAAATAGTGCAGTTCATCTGAATATTTGCCATATGTGATATCTGCCTTTCTGTATGGAAGTGAATGTCGGACGATCTCATAAAAGATGAAGGAGAGGCTTCAGGCTGTAGAAATACGGTTTTATGGAAGGATGCTGAGAATACCATGAACAGAGCACGCATGACACGCTGCTGATAGCAGACACGGAAAGGAAAATACAGGACTTTCTACATAAGTTTGCAAAAGAAAATGAAAAGAAAGGATTGAGCATAAACCTCAAGAAAACTGAATGTATGGTCATCAGCAAAAAGAGGAGACCAATATGGCGACTGCAAGTTAGAGGATCTAAAATAAAACAAGTAAAAAAAATTCAAATACTTGGGAAGTGTTTTGATAGAGGATGAAAAATGCGACATAGATATCCAAAGACGCATTGGCATGGCCAAAGACGCATTTCAGAAGCTAATCAGAGTACATAAAGACAGGAAAACCTCGTTAGAAACAAAGAAAAGAGTGCTGGATTGCTATGTGATATCTATCCTTATGTATGGAAGTGAATGCTGGACGATCTCATGAAAGATGAAGGAGAGGCTTAAGGCAGCAGAAATGTGGTTTTACAGAAGTATGCTGGGGATACCACGGACAGAGCACGTGTGCAACGATGAGGTGTTGGAAAGGATGCAAACGAGAAGAAAACTGGCAATAAATATCAGTAAGAGACAAATGAGATTCCTGAGACACGCAATGAGGAAAGAAGGACTGGAGAACTTGATACTCACAGGTCAGATAAATGAAACGAGAGACAGGGGAAAGAAGCGCGAGACGTACCCGTTGGGTCTAAGCAAATGTTTGACGGAGTGGGGCTTAGAAGAGATACCAGGAGACAAATTATTGAGAGAGACAAGAGACAGAACCAAGTGGAAGTCTATGATTGCCTACGTCCTGAAGGGACACGGCACATGAAAAGAAGAAAAATTAACAATGGAGCAGCGATAGGCGGGAAATATTTTTTCTGTAGGAATGGGTCTGCGGGGTGTATAATGTTTTTAAAACTAAATGTTCACTCGATACAAGGCCAGAGGGTCACAATGTAGACGGGTACTAAATGATGTATATATATATATATATATATATAGACAGAGGAGGCGGAAGAGGTAAATCACTGTTGATTATGAAGATATGTACGATAGGTAATGATTCTTCAGATTTTTTTTCTAATCGTGTCGCCCCAAGCAAGGCATTTTACTGACACTGTTGTGCAGGGGGTTACGCAGGAGGAATGTTGAGGAGTGAGAGTTTGCAGGGGGTGTCAGGAAGAGAGTAGGAGAAGGAAGAGATTACTGATGAGAGTGGGGTGGACGAGGAAGAATGTTATGAGGAGTGAGAGGTTGCAGGGGGTGTCAGGAAGAGAGTAAGAGAAGGAAGAGATTACTGATGAGAGTGGGGTGGACGAGGGGAAATGCTATGAGGTGTGAGAAGTTGTAGGGGGTGTAAGGAAGAGAGTATGGGAGGGAAGAGAGTACTGATGAGAGTGAGGTGGATGAGGAGAAATGTTATGAGGAGTGAGAGGTTGCAGGGGGTGCCAGGAAGAGAGTAGGAGAGGGAAGAGATTACTGATGAGAGTGGGGTGGATGAGGAAGAATGTTATGAGGAGTGAGAGGTTGCAGGGGGTGCCAGGAAGAGAGTAGGAGAGGGAAGAGATTACTGATGAGAGTGGGGTGGACGAGGAGGAATGCTATGAGGAGTGAGAATTTGCAGGGGGTGTAAGGAAGAGAGTATGGGAGGGAAGAGAGTACTGATGAGAGTGAGGTGAACGAGGTGTAATGTTATGAGTAGTGAGAGGTTGCAGAGGGTGTCAGGAAGAGAGTAGGGGAGGGAAAAGAGTACTGATGAGAGTGGGTTGGATGTAGAAAAGCATGAGAGAGAGGATGTAAGTTAGTGAGACAGGAGATGACTATTGATTTTACATTTAAATTCTTGAAGATTGTAACTGTCAGGAAAGCAAGTATGCGGAAGAGAATTCCACAGGCGGGAAGTGCGAGAAAAGAAGCTGTTGGAGTAGATTGGAATTTTGAACTAAACCCTTATATTGATTACTGGGGTTGCCTTTTTTTTTTGTAGTTCTATGAGTCATGTCATTTCCATTTCACTGTAATATTTTTTTTTGTCCACGACTGCTGTTGCCAAGTATTGAACTTACAACTCTTTGTGTCAAGTTACTGGATCCAACCAACGCTTTTATCCATTGGGGCAGTGACATGACTCATGGAACGAGAACAATCAACCCAGTGATAAAACTAAAGCATTTAGCTCAAAATTCCAATCACCTAATGAACCTTGGAGCGTACAACAGACGAAACGTCGTGGACATGGCAACGGTCCCAACAAGGTAAAAATGTAATAAAACATGTTATATTATTTAACATTTAGTTATCAATAACTGTGTGATTTGTGAGCTAAACTTGACATATATGGGAGGGATTACAATGGATATCGGCCCGGAATGACAAATCGGAGAGCCGAGTTCGAATTCTAGTTAAATTTACTGAGCCGTAAATACCCTTGGGGAATGTACGAATCCATCTCTGCTCCCTCCAGCTATCGGTTAAATAGCAGGACAGATTGGGTCCATAGCATTTGTTGGCAACCATTCTACCTTAGAAAGAAATATCAACCTACTGCAGGAAATTATTACTGAGCATCAGGAAAAGACAGATAAAGTTCCTGGAACATGCAATGAGAAAAGAGGGCTTGGAGAACCTGATACTAACAGCCAACATAGAGGGGAAATGAGACACGGGAAAGCAGCGTATAACATATTTGAAAGAGCCAAGCAGGTGGATGACAGAAGTGGGGTTGCATGGTGTAACAGGAAAAGGCGTGCTAAGAGCCACCAGGGATAGGGAGACGTGGAAAGCCTTGATCGCTTCCGTCCTGAAAGGACAAGTCACATAGAAGAAGAATATATATACCAACTGTTTATAAGTGATAATGTAGATATAAAGTGGTGGGGGTCAAATCTATATTATAATCAACATATAAACTGATCCCTCATTTTGTGACCATGTTAATTTCTATATATTTATATTCTAGATTTATGGGCTTGAGCTAGTGGATGACAGAACAAGGGTTGCATGATGTAACAGGAGAAGGTGTGCTAAGAGCCACCAGGGATAGGGACGTGGAAAGCCATGATCGCCTACGTCATGAAGGGACAGAGCACACAGATGATATATGCCAACTGTTTATAAAAAAATTATAATGTGGATATAAAGTGCGGGATCAAATCTATATTATAATCAACATATAAACTGATCCCTCATTTTGTGGCCATGCTAATTTCTATATATTTATATTCCAGATTTATGGGCTTGAGCTAGTGGATGACAGAACAGGGGTTGCATGATGTAACAGGGGAAGGCGTGCTAAGAGCCACCAGGGATAGGGAGACGTGGAATGCCATGATCGTCTACGTCCTGAAAGGTCAAGGCACATAGAAGACGTCTGTCATGTCTCGAAAGAGTTATGATCGCTCAAGCGTTTACTACGTATGGCATTTATCTGACTGACCGGCTAGAATAAACCAAAACCTGTAACAAACCGCATGAAAGTAAAAAAAAGTAAGAATTAATACACGAAAATAGAATGGCGGCATTTTGTCACTAGTTATTCGTCCAATACAGAGAGACGAATAAAATTAGAAATCTGAGAAAGATTCATAATCGACCGAAAACAATCTGAACTACATGAGATTTGCAAATATCATCTATCTAAACTTATTTATAAATGGGACTTTGTCTGTGTGTGTGTATGTGTCTGTGTGCATCTGTGTGTGTGTGTGTGTGTGTCCGTTACCTATAGACACTGAAACGACTGAACCGATTTTCTTGAAAATTTACATTGTACTATAAGCGTCTGCGAGTGTTCTTAGCTAGGTTTTGTGTCGAGGTACCCTCGATAAATATCGAAAATCAATAATCGAAAAAATCGGGTTATAGAAGGAGTGGTCCGATTTTAATCAAATTTGATACACTCACAGATAAAGACATAAGAAACGATATTCAGAAGTTTCAAGGTTGCAGTTCTTACAATAGTGCAGGAAATCAATAATATATATATATATATATATATATATATATATATATATATATATATAAGGCATAAGATGTTTGTGTGTGTGTCTGTTTATCTGCCTGTATGTCTGTATTTTTTTCAGCTTATGTATTGTAATTTTTGCTTCGGATTTAGCTCTAAGTAGGTATAATTATAGTGCCTAGTCTCAGCCATGATGCCATTTACTCAGAGGACTTATTTAGCCTTCAAAATTCAGTTTACGACGAACAATTTTTATTTGATATCGATACCAGGAAATCAAAACTTGACTTACATCCATTCATTTTTCTTTCTGTCTACGGTTTCGCTTTAACTGAAAAAAAAAACTATTGCTTTTTAGTCTTTCGTGCCAACGTCCAAAGAGTCTGATCTCCAGGACCATGGATTAGTTTTAAAGCTTTCATTACACCCGAGCAACGCCGGGCTATACTGTTAGTAGTTGATAATACAGGAAGGAAATTACAAGCACTTCTACAGAAGTCAGTTAAGAAAGGCAAAAAGAAAGGACCAAGCCTCGACTGAAAGAAGACTGAATATACAGTTGTTAGCAAAAAGATGATTGCAACATGCTAATTACATTGGTTAGATACGATAATGTAACAAGAACAATAATTTAAACATCTGTTAAGTGTTTTAACATTGCAACCCGAAAGTACGATTGGATAGCGAAAGATGATTTTCCAAAACTATTATAAAACAGGAATATTTAATTAGAAACAAAGAAAAGAGTGTGGAACTGCCATGGAATATCAACTTTGTTGGTCATCTCAAGACGTGAACGCCAAAGACGAGACGTCAGAATCAAACAAGAACAGTAATTTAATAATCTAAGAAAGATTAAAACAGATGATGGAATTGGTTAGGCAGAAATTCGAAGATGCAATGGAGGAGCGAAAGTTGATTTCTAAAAGCTAAGCAATCTTTTTTTTTAAATAATCATGTCACCTCAAACAAGGCATTTGACAGCCACTGTTGTGCAAGGGGTTACATAAGAGGAATGTTGAGGAGTGAGAATTTGCAGGGGATGTCAGGAAGAGTGTAGGAGAGGGAAGAGATTACTGATGAGAGTGGGTTGGATGAGGAGGAATTTTATGAAGATTGAGAGGTTGCAGGGGGTGTCAGGAGGAGTGTAGGAGAGGGAAGAGAGTACTTATGAGAGTGGGGTGGATGTAGAAAAGCATGAGAGAGAGAGGATGTAAGTTAGTGAGACAGGAGATGACTATTGACTTCACATTTAAATTCTTGGAGATTGTAACTGTCAGGAAAGCAAGTATGCGAGAAAAGAAGATTATGGAATAGAATTTGCGTTTACAATTTATTGGTTTCACAGTCAAAGGGTCAGACCTAGTTGCTAATCTTGTGGATCGAGGAAATTCGTATATAGAGGGTACCAGTGAGCTAAGTTCATCGGAGCAGAAGCCGTGAAAGTATTTGTAGGAGAGACACAGAGAAGTCACACGGCGTCGGTGACAAAGTTGACTGAATCGTAGCTGCCAAGTTGGGATCTATCACATTACAGATTCTTCGTTGGATTTGGTCGAGGACACCTAAGTAGGTAGCAGGAGCACCAGACCAGATATGGCAGCAATACTGAATGCACGGGCGGATGGTAGACTTGTATATGTGCAGGATTGTTTGGGACGAGAATAACTTCCTGGCCCTGCACAGAGAAGCGACTTTCTTAGCAGCGGATTTAGCTATGGATGCTATATAGTGATTCCACTTGAGATCTATTGTGAGAGTTAACCCGAGGAGGCGCAGTGTTTCGCTTTCAGGAAGAGAAGCCTGATCCATGTTAATGGGCGAGAGGAACAATTGTCTGCGGTGGTTATGAAAAAAGACTCTTCCGTTAGAAAGAAATTGTTACGGAATATCAGTCCTCTTGTATGACAATACTAGGCAATCTCTTTGCAAGTAAAGAAGAGAAGGTAGAAAATATCTGTCAGCAACGGAGAAGAAGTAGTGATTGGGGGAAACTTCATTCTATCAATACAAGACCCACCTGCTAAATGTCATCTTCATAATTAAGGGCTTCTATGCTTCAAGAATATTTCTGTCTGAAAATAGCTCAAAAACTGTTAAAGAACATCTATTAATTATCATGAATACAAAAATTCACCTATACCATGAATACTATGTTAAAATGTCCTTTCAAAATACAACACTTCGAGGGGCCATTATTTTTGCAACAACCTAATATAAGACTACTGCTTGTTGATAATATGAAATGTTACTGGATACTTTTTCTCTTTTCCAATCTTTTCACTATTTTCTTTTTCTTTTTTTCAATTGGAGTAGTCAGACTGAACTATGGCCCGGTTTACACTCCACCCATATCTATTGAACAGGTGAAGAGGCTCATCCCTTCTTTCCTGTTTAAGATATGGTTTCCGGCTTTCTCTTCTCCAATCTTTTCACTCTTTTCTTTTTTTCTCAATTGGAGTAGATAGACTAAGCTATCGCCCGGTTTACACTCCACCCATGTCTATTGAACAGGTGAAGAGGCTTATCCCTTGTTTCCTGTTTAGGATGCGGTTTCCGGCTTTCTCTTCTCCAATCTTTTCACTCTTTTCTTTTTTTTTTCTCGATTGGAGTAGATAGACTAAGCTATCGCCCGGTTTACACTCCACCCATGTCTATTGAACAGGTGAAGAGGCTCATCCCTTGTTTCCTGTTTAGGATATGGTTTCCGGCTTTCTCTTTTCCAATCTTTTCACTCTTTTCTTTTGTTTTTTCTCAATTGGAGTTGAGAGACTAAACTATTGTCCGGTTTACACTCCACCCATGTCTATTGAACAGGTGAAGAGGCTCATCCCTTCTTTCCTGTTTAAGATATGGTTTCCGGCTTTCTCTTCTCCAATCTTTTCACTCTTTTCTTTTTTTTTTTCTCAATTAGAGTAGATAGACTAAACTATCGCCCGGTTTACACTCCACCCATGTCTATTGAACAGGTGAAGAGGCTCATCCCTTGTTCCCTGTTTAGGATGTGGTTTCCGGTTTTCTCTTTCCAGTGTTCTCACTCTGCTCATCAGCGGCGTTGCCGCCTTGCTCAGTGTGATAAAAAAATATACGAGGACAAGATTTCCTCTGATAAAAAAAAACAACGTTTAGAGCGATAAACTTCTTTCTGTTTCACCAGGAAACATCGCCTTCTTTCAGGGACGAATTACAAGACACCAAATTTCTTAAGTTAACTAATAAAAAAAACTAACAAATAATAAAGTGTCACATTAATGCAAGTATCCATTCCATATACGTGCAGGTAATTCTCAATCAAGGTCAGCAAAGTCAGCAAAAAGTGCAATCCAAAATGCAAAATACGGAGGGTGGGGATATTTAAATCAAGCAGGTACAAAAATTTAAATAACTGGGAAGTGTTCTAACCGAAGATGGAAAGTGCGATACAGCGATCCAAAGGCGAATTGGCATGGCAAAGGACGCGTTCCAGAAGCTATGTAAAGTATTAAGAGACAGGAAAATTTCACTAGAAACAAAGAAGCGAGTACTAGATTTGCTATGTTTTTGTTTTTTTTAATCGTATCACCCCGAGCAAGGCGGTAACGCCACTGATATGCAGGGGCTACGTAATAGTGAAAAGATTGGAAAAGAGAAAGCCGGAAACCACATCCTAAACAGGGAACAAGGGATGAGCCTCTTAACCTGTTCAATAGACATGGGTGGAGTGTGAACCGGGCGATAGATAGATCTATCTACTCCAATTGAAAAAAAAGAAAAAAACAAAGTGAGAAGATTGGAAAAGAGAAAGCCGGAAACCACATCCTAAACAGGGAACAAGGGATGAGCCTCTTAACCTGTTCAATAGACATGGGTGGAGTGTGAACCGGGCGATAGATAGATCTATCTACTCCAATTGAAAAAAAAGAAAAAAACAAAGTGAGAAGATTGGAAAAGAGAAAGCCGGAAACCACATCCTAAACAGGGAACAAGGGATGAGCCTCTTAATGTTGAACATATCACAAAGATTAAAGGAAAACTTGAAGCGGCTGAAATGTGGTTCTGCAGAGGGATGCGGATATCGTGAACCGAGCATGTGAACAATGACGAGGTGTTGGAAAGAATGGAAATGTAAAGCAAATTAATATTGAGCATCAGGAGGAGACAACTGAAGATCCTGGAACATGCAATGAGGAATGAGGGATTGGAGAACCTGATACTAACAGGCCAGATAGAGGGAAAAAGAGACAGAGGAAAGCAGTGGGTAACATATTTGAAGGGCTTGACCAGGTGGATGAGAGAACAGGGGCTACAAGGTGTTACAGGAGAAAGTGTGCTAAGAGCCACTAGGGATAAAGAGACGTGGAAGGCCATGATCTCCTACCTCTTGAAAGGACAAGGCCCATAGAAAAAGATAGTTGTTGAATATTATTAGCAACAGTCTTGCTGTATAGTAAGAAGCAAAGGAGATGATATCTATGAAGGGTTGTGGTTAAAATTTATTCCCGGTATATATATAAAAACTTTTCTGAGAATACACGCGCGTTAACTCAAAGGATTCGGTTTGATAGAGTGCATACATTTTAATGCAACTGCTGTCGTCTGTGTAGAGTTTCATAATCAAATCTATATCAAAGGACGTTGATAGTTAATTAAAAATTCATTTAATCTATCATGCTCACAGCTGCGCCCAAGGATGATGACTTTTATATGTGGTGAGGACAAAGTAATTACGTGTTTCTGCATATATATATATATATATATATATATATATTACTTTTATCAGTAGGATGTTTGCCAAGGGTTTACGGCAAGACAGGACTGATATTTGTATTTGATATTAAGAAATTAATTAATTTAAATATATACATTTTGGCTCCTTATCTCTCCAAAAATTTCTGAATGCATGTGGTTAACATTTTATCTATCTATCTATCTATCTATCTATCTATCTATCTATCTATCTATCTATCTATCTAATGGAGATTTGTTTCCTTCTTTCTTTCTTTCTTTCTTTCTAACATAAAATCATTCATGCTATCTATCTATCTATCTATCTATCTATCTAATGAACATTCTTTCTTTCTTTCTTTCTTTCTTTCTTTCTTTCTTGCTAACATAAAATCATTTATGCTATTTCTATCTATCTATCTATTATCTATCTATCTATAGAAAGATACGTACGTTATTAGCATTTCATTTTGCATAATATCTTGTACACATCCTCGACAGAAATAATTTACTTTTCTTAATTGCTCATATTATTAATGTTGAATCTTATTAACTTAATGAAGTAAGGATGTTTAAATAAGTATGTTATGCTTATTTATTGAGTAGATTAAGGAGCACACACACACACACACACACACACACACACACACACACACACACACACACACATAAACAGATCTGTTTTGCTGTATCACAGCTCATCAGTACGGTTAGACATCCGATTGCTTTTAGCAACCCGAATTGACATCAGTTGGCATTACTACCTCTGAGCTATGGTCGCTCGATAGAAGAAGGCAGAATTTTAGCGTGTGATATACCATGTAAACATACGCTGGTAGCTAAGAGTGCTCTATTTCTTTACTGAATGAACAATGAGTAGATGCTAAAGTTGCTACTGTTTTTTCAAAGACTACCATTCTTCCAGAGTGCCCAATCAGGGTGTGAGAGCGTAAATAGCCATCCGCAGACAGATCTGCTTCGCTGTTTCACAACTCATCAGTACGGTTAGACATCCGATTGCTTTTAGCCAGGATTGAAACCCGAAAAAATTGACCTCAATCGGCGAAATCTATGGGCGCTCGGTAGAAGAAGGCAGACTTTTAGCGTGTGATCTACCATGTAAACATACGCCAGTAGCTAAGAATATTCTAATTCATTACTGAATGAACGATATATATATATATATATATATATATATATATATAACTCGATTATACTACTAAAATATGGTTGTATTAATATAAACATATATTTTGGAAAGTTTCGGCATATTTATAGATATGTGTTAATATATGTATACATGGAGGTGTAATCAAAAACAATTATCAGATAATGTTAACTTATCACTTATTGAAACTTAGTGTAATTCGTGTACTTATCGAGGTCCACGTTAAAGATATCACCATAAGAAGGTATGATAATTTACAGATAATAAAAGAGAAAAAGATTTTTAGCTCCAATAATGACATTTGAATATATATATTAATCATATCACCCCGAGCAAGGCGGTCACGCCACTGATGTGCAGGGGGCTACATAAGAGTAAAAGCTCTAGATAGAAGAGAGTGAATAGAAGGACAAACCATTTAGAAAGGAGTAAGAGATGGAAGGTGTGATGCCAGTTGCAGAGGTGGATAGAAAGGAAAGGATATACAGGGTGGTGAGGAAAGAACTAGGGTCAAGTTGTTAAGAGATGAGTATTGACCTTGCATTTGAATTCCTGGATGTTATAGCCGTCAGGAAAGCAAGAATAAGGAAGCGAGTTCCACAGGCGGGAAGTGCGAGAAAAGAAGCTGCAGAAGTAGAATTGTCGTCTGCATATATATATATATATATATATATATATATATATTTGTTTGAACATTATTTTTAATGGATATTAGTATCTGAGGGATTAGTCTGCATTTTCTAATATCCACCGGCCTAAATTTTCGAGAAATCACGTTTTGAAAATATCTATCTTTTCTTCTGTGTTATTATAAAAAAAAGTAGACCATCCACTCAAATACGAGTATCTATTAAAAATAATGTTCACCAAATAAATTTAAATAAATTTGGCGGTTACAGTTTCTTAAAACTCAGTATAATTTCGTAATATATATATATATATATATATATTACTATAAATCAAATTCACTGCTCTATAGATCGTATATCGAGCACTGTTTTAAATTAATGTTTTGGACGGAAAAATTTTTTTCTATTTTCTCTCCTCATTCTATACTCACTCGGATATATATATATAGTTTCTACTTTAAAAATGTGTAAGCACTTCACGAAAGTAAAGACTTGTTCATAGTTTTATCAAATAATGACAACAGCTTTTACGTCAGTATTTTTTCAACAGACGACATTACTATCATGACGGTAACATCAACAAGTCCTGAATGATGTTATGATTTGTAGAAAACTAACTAAACTGGCGGCAGTTTGACAAGAAATTGAAAATGCATATGCTGTAATCCCACTGGACATTTTGGCAAACGTTGTCAAAGCAGTAGATCACTGTAATAATAAATGTCTGGAAGGTAAAGGCCACCATTTTGAGCATCTCTTGGGATTGGTGTGTTCAAAGGTAACTTGTATTAATCTCATGATGTCTGAATAAATTTAGTATTACAATATTTATCAAAGTTTATTCTTACCTGAAGTATATATATACATTTTCTGAAGGAAACTTTATAAGCTATATATATAAAGAGAGAGAGATCGAAAGAAAGAAAGAAAGAAAGAAAGAAAGAGTGAATTTTGGAATAACTAATACACCCCAATTACACATTGATACTCCTCAGGGTGTACATTGATTCCAAGAGAGTAACCACTACTCTACAATACATGATGTATTCCTCATCCAAATTGCACAACGTACACTACCGGCCATAATTATTAGTCCACCCCAGTTTTTAAAGAAAGGTGATGTATTTTATACAATTTTTAGTATTTATTGCCAAGTGGATAATTCTAACTGAAACTAGAATGTTTACTTAATTAAAACTTAATTCGCCTGTTTTGCTGTATCACAGCTTATCAGTCAAGCTAGACATCCACTTGCTTCTGGTGTTGTATATCGACAAACAACAAACACGCATATATATAAAAATATAAGTTATATTTTTATTAATGACGATGAACCGTGTAGCCTAGGGAACAGAGAGTGAGAGAGCGCGCTTCTAAGGGTTGACGGGAGTGTAGTCGTATCTGTTGTGTCTCTCTCTCTCTCTCTCTCTACTGCTACTCTGGTCTGCTACTACTACTACTGGTGAATCCGTGCGCCGAGGTCTTTTTATAATCTCCAAAACCGGGACTTTTTCTTCCGGTTTGCCTCGCCCACGCACGCCCACGTAATTCTCAGAGACACCTGTTCTGTTTGCCTCTGTAGCCATTTCCGCTACTGCCGGAAATAAGGTCAAACAAACATCCGTTCCTTTCAACGACCGGAAACACCCCCGCTTGCATCAGCCTTCCTCGGGTGGGGCCAGATTGTTATATTACACTGGCCGGGATCGAAACTCGACCGATTTGGTGTCAGTAATAATAATGTGGTAGTTACTGTGTATTTGCTCAATTAGATTCCTCTACTGACAGTATCCACATCAGCTTAGGTGACAATAATGGTCGTTTAATGCGGTGATGATGACTTTCCAGCAGTCGCTTGTTAAGAAGAAACTTTTGGTTTTCACAAAAACAGAACTATAACTGTTTTCATCTTGAGTCAAATTACATACATTAAACGCATATTCTTAAAGGTTACTTCGTATAATTTTTAACGGTTTAATTATTTTCAGTCTAATAAATAAACTCCCGTAGTTCTTGTTGTAAGTCATTGTATAGAAATATTTAATCCCTTTATCATAATATCTCTTGTTGCAGTAACATTTGAAATACCGAATGATGTCACAATGTTTATGGACAATGCTAGCTGGGTTGAGTTTTTTTTAATTATTTCACCCCAAGCAAGGCATTCCACTGCCACTATTGCGCTTGGGGCTACATAGGGGAAGGTAAAGAGAAAGAGTGGTTAGATATTGGAAATGTCAAAAGGAGGGTGATAGATGGGTAAGGATACGGAGGCTGGGGGTTGGGTGGATGGGAAGAGTGTTTGAAAGAATTGAAGCGAGTTAGTGTGTTATGTCACAATTGATGATGCCATCATTACAAATAAAACCCCAGTAGACTATTGGGAGGAGGAAGAGTCACTCATGGGAAATCTGACTCAAGACGCGATAGACTCTGACGACGAAGAAGAAGAAAAGTATGAGCCTATTCGAGATGTGATAACCTTCAGGGTTGCCAGTGCCAATCTTGATGATCTGAAACTATTTACTTTGGTTCGTGAAGACCAAGAAATGATGGACCAAATAAATAAGTGCCAACATCAATTCGTATCGAAGTGGTCACATTACAAAAAACTCCACACAGACTGCAATAACTGATTTTTTAAGCCTACACCAGTGTGAATAAATAATTTTTATTTTTTTAGTTAATCGTTGTAAATTCGCTTTTAATGTTAAAAAAATAATTATATGGAGCAAAGTTTTTCAAAATTAGACCATCTTATGTTCTCATTTATTTATTACCAGATTACATGGTAAAATACTAAAATATGTCCATTCTGGAGAGTGAAATATACGATCGTGGGGAGGATAGGTCACGTGTCTTTAGTGAGCAAGAACCTACTGTATGTGATCAGTTTTTGATGGTAGTAGGGGTGTTTATTTAATGTATGAAATATATTTATGGCACAAGGCCGGTTTTGAGGAGGGAGCAATATCTCGGGTTGGTCTTCAGCATCTGTCCTATACCTAGCTAATCTGATTCACGACCCAGATATCAGTCAAGTGCCATACGTGATACACGCTTGGGCAATCATGTCTCGAAAGAAACATGATTGACTGGGCAGAAGATTATCCCGCAGTAGGTTGCCATTCCTTTCTGTGGTAGATTGGTTGCCGACCAAGGCTATAGAACCCAATCTGTCCTATTATTTGACCCATAACTGGAAGGAATAGACGGATTAATACCTTTCCCAAGGGTATTTGCGCGTAAGTGAATGCAATGAATTCACCCGGAATTCGAACTCGGCTCCCCGATTTCTCGTTTCGAGCCGATATCCAATGCACCACAAACCATTTACTCATCCACCACAAGCAGATATCTATCAACATCCAATCCTTCACTCACCAAAATACCACAAACATTTCAGGGACCTAAAAAAACACCCCAAGTAATTATAAAAATTTTATAATGTTCAATCCATACCAAAATATCTTTAAAAAATTCATCATGACATGGCATGTGGGAAGGGGAATGATTGAAAATCCCCAAAATAAAATTTTCAACTTAAAATACAAACACAATCCATGATCTTAGTTGGGCCCAACCTTCCCACAAAACAAAGAGGCCGCTGTATTTTGTCCATAAGACAAAATCAAGAGGTACTCTTTCTACAGGGAATGAAGAAGAGAAAATAAACTGGATGGGAGAAACTGATGGAAGTAGGGGTGGTCGCATACAACAGGTTCCACTGTGTATAATTAATTAGCTACAGTCAACAAGTAAGTAGCGATCTCCATCGTAATTCGTCCTCACTCAGAAAATTCTCCTTTCATTTCCCGCCTAAACCTGTTTTTGTCATTTTTGATTTGTGCGGTTCAGTTTATACACCGGTTTAATTTCCTTAACTGACGTTATATTTTTCTTCCTAGCCTGTAATTGAGAAACATCTGTACATATTGGCCAGCCTCTGTTACCTCTCACCCGAGACAGAACGAACGACTAAGCGGAGAGAAAAAAATATCTGTAGGATTTATTTAGCAATCAACAGTACCGTAAGAACTCGGATTAAGCTCTTTCTTTCATGTTTTTTTTTTTATAACGGGCAGATAATTGCATGTTTCACCATTACAAAAGATGTGAAATTGACACGCGAATTTATCGGAGAAAATGATTGCGTGTGGGATTTCATTTGAATAGTGTCGATTTGAAATGTAAAGGTCTAATAACTACTGCGAGGTTTTTGTTATCACAGAAATCTCGCGTAAAACTACCGGGGTATGGCCGCCAGAACGATTCACCGTTGTCCCGGTCATTTGATTTTGAGCCAAGTACCACTGCAAATCTAATTTGCGTAAAAAAAAATCAGGCCCAATTTCACTCGTATCTTGTCACATTGCATCTAAATCCAACTCGACTATTTAAGTTGTCACTATATTTAATTGTGTTTTTGCAATATGGTTCACCAATCACCATGTACAAAGCCCGAGAGCCACTCAAGGTAGACGTTACGTTAAGGAGTAGCTTATATGGATAGGAGACGAATATCACGGTTAATTCTAGACTAGAACAGGTCATAATTGTAGTGTTGGGGGAACCATCCACTTAGGAGTCTATTTAACAGAGCAGTGATTCAAGGGAGTTTATATAGATAGTAGACAAGGATCACGGTTAATTCTAGACTAGAACAGGTCATAATTGTAGTGTTGGGGGAACCATCCACTTAGGAGTCTATTTAACAGAGCAGTGATTCAAGGGAGTTTATATAGATAGTAGACAAGGATCACGGTTAATTCTAGACTAGAACAGGTCATGACTGTAGTGATCTGGGAATCATTTACTTGGGAGTCTATTTCACAGAGCAGTGGTTCAAGGTATTTTATATGGATAGGAGACGAAGATCACTGTTAATTCTAGACTAGAACTGGTCATGATTGTAGTCATCGGCAAATCATTTACTTGGGAGTCTATTTCAGAGAGCAGTGGTTCAAGGTAGTTTATATGGATAGTAGACGAAGATAACGGTTGACTAGAATTGAACAGTTGAAGAGTGTAATAATCGGAGAATCATCTGTTTTGGTGTCTGTTCCATAGTTGTTAACGGGAAGAAGCTGTTTGAGTAGAACTTACTTTACGCCGATGGTATACGGGATGATTGTGTCTTGTTCGTTACTATTTGAATTGTATGGTGGGTCATAACCGTGATGGTCAGACCTTGTGAAACCAGGCGGTTTAGTTCATCCGAGCACTTTTTGTTTTAGTAGCGATAGAACAATGAAAGACTCGCAGCATTTGGCATAAAAAATAATTCTTCTTTAACAATGACACGGAGACGCCTTTGAAATCTATCAAGACTGGAAAGAGAGCTTTAGGCAGTTCTTGCTCAAATGTGCCAAAAGTATTATTTGATTTCAGTGTTCCCACCCTTTTTTGAATCTGTTTACTATTGCTTACCATGTTATGTGCCTTGTGCTACAGTGGATATCGGCTCGGAACGAGAAACCGGAGAGCAGAGTTCGAATTCTGCTTGAATTAGTTGCATTCACTTACGCGCAATTAACCTTGGAAGAAATATTAATCCGTCTACTCCCTCCAGCTATGGATTGAATAGCAGGACAGATTGGATTATCTTTGGTTGACAACCTCTCTACCGCAGATAGTAATGGCAACCGACTGCGGGAAAATTTTCAAACTAGTCAGTCATGTTTCTTTAGAGACATGACTGCCTAAGCGTATATCGCGTATGGCACTAAGTAACTTATTATTGCTGAGGATTTTTGTTTTATTTATTATTTCATCTGCAACGAAGTGAAAAAAAACAGTGAGAAACTGAGGGTTACTGAATGTGAAAAAATATAAGAAAAGTTATATTTTTCAGGAGAAAAACCAAAAAGATTTCTCGCACTTCCCGCTTGTGGTATTCCCTTCAGGTTACTTACTTCCCAGACAACTACAATCTCCAAGAATTTAAATCTAAAGACAATAGTTATCTCCCATCTCACTAATCTGCATCCTCTCCTTCTCAGGCTCCTTTCTCTGTCCACTCAACTCTCATCATCATACTCATCCTTCTCTCACCCATTTCCCGGCACCCCCTATAACCTGTAACTCTTTCTCATAGCTTTATGTAAACCCCTGCATAACAGTGGCAGTGAAATAGACGATATATATATATATATATATTGAAAAACAGTTGCTACACTAGCATCTACGCATCGTTCATTCAGCAATGACTTAGAACACTCTCATTTATTGGGCATGTGTATAATGATAATGTACACGCTAAAAATCTACCTCTTTCTACCGAGCGCCCATAGGTCAGAGGTAGAATTGCCGACTGACGCCAATTCGGCCGGGTTTCAATCCTGGGTAAAAAGCAATCGGATATCTAACCGTACTGATGAGCTGTGATACAGCGAAGCAGATTTGTCTGCGGATGACTATATATATATATATATATATATATATATATATATATATATATATAAAAGAACAGAATTTAATATGATGAAAGACAACCATAGATATTGTATTTAAATATTTCAAGATCAAACTTTACTGGAAAGCAAGACACCAGAAGAGGGACTGATAAAACTATTACCATCAACTTATGGTTATATCTCGGAATTTCAGTTGTAAAATGAGGTGATACCTTCCACCTAAAATTTTAATATCTAGGTACCATAGAGGAAATCAAAGATACAAGGTCATACCAGAGACACGCAGGTTCTTCTATGGATTTTGTCAAGGATCTCTAAATATATAGCAGAAGCAACATATACAGACCAGGCTCAACTTTGCGTAACTTCGGTGATCGAGCGAGAACCGGTGTATTCAACGTGATATGGCCGTAAGCACCACTTTATGTCTTGGGCTAATCGTCATCTTTTGTGGATATTCGTCACCAATTTGTTGGGGAGCTGTGACGAAACCTCACCGCAATTACCATCATCCTTCCACCTAAATTTTTAAAGTCTAGGTACCATAGAGGAAATCAAAGATACCAGGTCATACCAGAGACACGCAGGTTTTTCGATGGATTTTATCAAGGATCTCTAAATATATAGCAGAAGCACCCTTTACGCGTAGAGATATTTCAATAGTTCGTGGAGGTCATTATTAAAAAAAAAGTAAGATGTTATTATTAGCATTTGCCTGTAGAACGACGATTAGTTGCTTCAAGTCTCTTTTTCGTTTGTGAGAAATATTTTCTGTCATTCTACTGCACAGGACTTAAATATTATGCTCTAGTTGAACATACTTTTCTTTGTTCTTCACATAATCTGAATACTTTGCTTAGTTTATGGCAAACATCTATTTTTTTAGTTTCTTTTTCTGTCAATGTCTTTAAGACCAAAGAACCTTCTAACGTATTGCATATCACCGAAGATATTGTAGAGGCCTCGGTAATGCTTGGTAAATTGGCATTTTGCCAAGAACGTCCGCAGTCTCCACAATTTAATATTCACAATTCAAATATTTAAATCGTCATCTCTTGTGGATATTCATCGCCAATTTGTTGTGGAGCTGTGACGAAACTTCAGCGCAATGTTGTAGTGACTGGTTTATGCCGAAAGTAAGACTCGGAACACCAAAGGTAGGTTCAAAACAGTGCATTATTATAACAAGAAACAAGATATTCAAAGGTGGTCTTAATAATAAGTAATATAGAAATAAATAAATCCGAAGTTATTATAACGCTTCTTATTGCCTGACTAGTAAATGTCGATAACTGCCTCCGTTAACTGCTCATTGTTAACTGCTTCCTGGAAGTCATGCAGGTAATCATATATAATAACAGGAAGAGTCTATTCCTCGTAGAAGGGCACCATAACATTATCTATCCATCGTATTCCCTTAATCTTCGTAAAATAGTTAAATATATAGCAGGAACGCCATCGACGTGTTGAGTTATTTCACCAGCTGCGGGAAGCAAATACCTTAACTCACACTGGATGTTTCTCGAACTCTTATAATCGTAACCTCTTAAAATCTCTGGTCACTCCTTATCTGGTCCTGGGTCTGACCGAAAACTGCATATTTGGAGGTTGTGAGGAGCATGGAACCACCTCTTAATTGCTTTTGATCTCAAGTCCACCCTGATCCTGAGTAGTATCACCTGTTAGAGTCCCAGCTATGGGCAAATAGTCAACCCCCAAACTAGAGTCAATAACTCTATGAAAGTATAAAAATAGACTTTATAGAAAAATATACATAAAAATAGACTTAAAAAAATATTACCAACAATACAGTTTTGAAGGAAAACAATTAGCAGCAATACATTTTTGAATACAAAACTAGAACACATCTTTAGTTTCTAAAATAAAAAACAATTTCAAAATCTGATTAAATCAAACTGAACATTAAAAAAATACCTTAAGACTCTATTTTTTGGCATTAAATAACTGATATGGACCATAAAATAATAAGTCAACAAGGTGGAGCTTCTAGAACATATATTACGTCAAGAAGAAATACAAACAAATACAAAGAGATACAAAGAGATATAAAGAGGAAAGTAATAATATCATGGGCTGAACTGAAGTCGTATTGGGAACCAGAATCTCTGTCGCTCTTGCTCACTCCACACGAGAGTCTTTCTCACTGCTAGGGTGTCCATAAACTTCGTGTGCACTTTTTGTCTTTCATGCTCCATTTGGAAAAAAATTAGCCTCTCTGTTTTGGGGTTTTATTTATTTATTTATTTATTTTATATATTTATTCTGTTATTCGAAGCTATTCTGGCCAAGGTATTGGCAGTTACTGGACACTTGTGACCCCTCCCCTGTGAAATCTCTAAAAAAAAAAAAAATGAGGGAAATAAACGAAGGGCATGTTTGCACAGATTTTTGTCCTTATTTTGTCATGAAGAATCCCCCAGAATTTGTATAAGTATTTTTGACACACCCTATATATATATATATATATATATATATATATATATATATATATATATATATTGATATGGATCCGGTATGGAACCATAAAATAATAAGTCAACAAGGTGGTAGATTGGAGAACATATATTACGTCAAGAAGAGATACAAGCAAATACGAAGCGATAAAAAGAGATATAAAGAGGAAAGTAATAATAACTGACCTGAAGTCGGACTGGGAACCAGGGTCTCTGTCGCCCTTGGTCACTCCACACGAGAGTCTCTCTCACTCCTGCACACGTCCTCGAGAGTAATTAATTCTCGGTTAATATAGGCAAAAGAAGAGTCCATTATTAAGTGGGTAACTCCTTCACGACAATAACCCACAGAGGTGTTGACGTGCCATTAAACAAAACTCAAACTCAGTCAATCCTTATCTCGCTTTCATAGCCTCGTAATATTTACGAGATTTTCTAATTATGTAGCAGCCGCATCAGATCATATGCGGCAGAAACTTTCAAAGAACGCATAAATGGTGGACTTAAACATATGTAAGACTAGCAGTATAGCCCGCCGTTGCTCGGGTGTAATGAAAGCTTTAAAACTAATCCATGGTCATGGAGCTCAAACTCAGCCTAAGGAATATTTGAAATAAGAAAATAAATGCGACAATTTACCAATTGCACCTTATATATATATATATATATATATATATATATATATACTAGCAGTATAGCTCGGTGTTGCTCGGGTGTAATGAAAACTTTAAAACTAATCCATGGTCCTGGAGAGCAGACTCTTTGGACGTTGGCACGAAAGACTAAAAAGCAATAGTTGTTTCCAGTTAAAGCGAAACTGTAGACTGAAAGAAAAATGAATGGATGTAAGTCAAATTTTGATTTCTTCGTATCGATATCAAATAAGTTGTTTTTTCTCATAAACTGAATTTTGAAGGCTAAATAAGTCCTCTGAGTAAATGGTACCATGGCTGAGCCTAAGCACTACAATTATACCTACATAGATCCAAACCAGAAGCAAAAACTAAAATAAAAGGGCTGTAAAAAATACAGACATAAAGGCAGATAAACAGACACATACACAAACATCTTGCCTTATATATATATTATTGATTTTCTGCACTATTGTAAGAAATGCAACCTTCAAACTTCTGAATATCGTTTCTTATGTCTTTGTCTATGAGTGTATAAAATTTGATTAAAATCGGACCACTCCTTCTATAACCCGATTTTTTCGATTATCGATTTTCAATATTTATCGGGGGTACCTCGACACAAAACCAAGCAAAAAACACTCGCGGACGCTTATAGTACAAGTGTGTAAATTTTCAAGAAAATCGGTTCAGCCGTTTTGGTGTCTATAGATAACGAGCAAACACACAGAGGCACACACAGAGATAAAGTTCCATTTATAAATAAGTTTAGATTGATACGCTTGAAATACATAATCTAACATGACACACTGTTTTATAAAAAATAGGTTCGATATACTCATTATACTTCATGTCACCCGTAAATGTTAGTCCAAGAAGGCACGATGAAACACTCCCCCAGTTGTTAGCATCAGTTATGATGAGAGACCGCAAAAAGGGGTTTTGCAGACGAGCAATAGTTTCGTTATAGAAACATTAAAATAACCAAGCCATTCCTTCTTCTTCTCTGTGCCGTTTCCTTTCAGAAATTAGGCGATCATGCCCTTCCACGTCTCCCTATTCCTGGTGGCTCTTAGCACGATTTCTCCTGTAACATCTCGCAGCCCCCGTTCTGTCATCCACCTGCTCAGGCCATTCAAACATGTTATCCACTGCTTTCGTCTGTCTCTTTTTTTCCTCTGTTTGACCTGTTTCTCCAAACCCTCCTTCCTGTTTGCATGTCCCAGGATCTTTAGCTGTCTCATCCTGATCCTCACTATTAATTTTCTTTTAGTTTCCATCCATTCCAAAACCTCACCATTGCTCACATGCTCGGTCCATGATATCAGCAGCATCTTTTTGTAGAACCACATTTCAGTTGCTTCAAGTTTTTCCTTCGTCTTTGATGATATTGTCCAGCATTCACAGCCATATTGAAGAATTGACATCACATAGCAATCTAGTACTCTCTTCCTAGTTTCTAGCGAAATTGACCTGTTTCTTAATACTCTACTTAGCTCATGGAATGCATACTTGTGTTTTTGGATCACAGGAATACAAATGAATAGAAACTGCTTTGACCACAAAGTGAGTGGTCAGTTTATATATTGATTGTAATATGGAATTGATC
Source organism: Ascarosepion bandense (assembly GCA_037127315.1). Taxonomy (NCBI): domain Eukaryota; kingdom Metazoa; phylum Mollusca; class Cephalopoda; order Sepiida; family Sepiidae; genus Ascarosepion; species Ascarosepion bandense. Next base: position 3,949,789 of record JBBBDQ010000591.1, on the reverse strand, counting down.
CCCTACTTTATATCCATTATGTTTCTGTAGAACCACATTTCAGTTGCTTCAAGTTTTTCCTTCGTCTTTGATGATATTGTCCAGCATTCACCGCCATATTGACGAACTGACATCACATAGCAATCTAGTATTCACTTCTTTGTTTTTAGAGAAAGTTTCTTGTCTCTTAGTACTTTACTCAGCGTCTGGAACGGGTCCTTCAACATGCCAATTCGCCTTCGGCACTTTCTGTCTTCTGTTAGAAATCTTCCCAGGTATCTAAACTTTTTCACCTGCTTGATTTTACCTGGATTTGGCATTTTGGGCTGCTCTTTTTCCTGATGACCACGTTTTTCCCACAATCCATAGATTATTCAACGTAACAGGCTTCTCTCCCTGAAAGTAAAACGGTGCGTTTTCTCAGATTAAGTCTCACATCAGACCTCAAGTCGAATAACTATATAGAATCCATAGCGAAATCCGCTGCTAAGAAAGTCGGTTCTCTGTGTAGGGCCAGGAAGTTTTTCCCGTCCCAAACAATCCTGCACATATACAAATCTACCATCCGCCCGTGCATTGAATATTTCTGCCATATCTGGTCGGGTGCTCCTGCTATCCACTCTAGGTGTCCTCGACCAAATCCAACGGAGAATCTGTAATGTGATCGATCCCGAATTAGCAACTAGGATATAGTCGCTTTCTCGCCGACGCAGTGTGGCTTTCCTGTGTCTCTTCTACAGATACTTTCATGGCTCCTGCTCCGATGAACTTAGCTCACTGTTACCCCCTATATATGAATTTCCTCGAGCCACAAGATTAGCAACTAGGTCCCACCCTTTTACTGTGAAACCTATAAATTGTAAACGCAAATTTTACTCCATCAGCTTCTTTTCTCGCACTTCCCGTCTATGGAATTCCCTTCCGCATACTTGCTCTCCCGACAGCTATAATCTTCAAGAATTTAAATGTAAAGTCAATAGTCATCTCCTGTCTCATTAACTTACATCCTCTCTTCATGCTTTTCTTCATCCTCCCCACTCTCATCAGTATTCTCTTACTTCTCCTACTCTCTTCCTGACACCCCCTGCAACCTCTTATTCCTTCTCATAACATTCCTCCTATGTAACCCCCTGCACAATAGTGGCAGTAAAATGCTTTACTTGGGGGCGACACGATTATAAAAAAAAAATAAAAATAGGCTAGAATGATAAGGAAAATAGTCCAAATAATGTAAATAGTCGAGAATATGGCAACAAAGGTGAGAACAACAGTTAGAACAATGTAAATAGTCATAAATATGGCAAGAAAAATAAAGAACAATGTCTGAACAATGTAAATAGGAAAATTTTCCTGAATCTTTAAGATTACTGAGTACTTAACATTATATAAAAAAAGGCAGTCACTTAATTTCCTTCAAATGATAAAAATATATTACTAATTTCATTATTAAGAGGATAACCAAAGTATGCTTTATTTTTTAATAAATTTTTTAATTGTTTCTATCCCGTTCGAAATATTGTTTTTCTTGTACGTTAATAATACATTGATTTAAAAATTCTTGTAAAAATCAAATAATTGTTGGATTTTAATTAAATTTTCATGTCTTACTCTCAAATGAATTTTTTTTATAATCATTTCACCCCAAGCAATGCAGTTTTACTGTCACTGTTGCGCAGGGTGTTACATTGGGGAAAGTGATGAGAAAGAGGGGTAGGTTATAAGGGATGTCAGGAGGAGGGTAATAGGCGGAGAGGAATACCGGTGTAATTGGGGTGGAGTGGATGGAGAAAAAAGCCTGAGAGAATGCATGCGAGTTAGTGGGATAGGAGATGTCTATTGACCTTACATTTAAATTCCTAGAGATTGTAGCTGTCGGGGAAGCAAGTATATGGAAGGGAATTCCACAGGTGGGAAGTGCAAGAAAAGAAGCTGTTAGAGTAGAAATTGCTGTTACATTTTATCGGTTTCACTGTAAAAGGTTGTTACTGATCTAGTAGCTGTAAATTCATTGTAGTAGTAGTGTAAATTCATACCTAGGGAACACCAGTGAGCTAAGTTCATTAGAGCAGAAGCCGTGAAAGTCTTTGGAGAAGAGGCACAGTAAAATCTTGTAAAAATCAAATAATTGCTGAATTTTAATTAAATTTTCATGTTTTACTCTCGAATGAATTTAATTATTTTTTTTCAAAAAACTGTTAACAAACAATCTTTTAAAAATCTGTTACCCTAAATTTCAAGAATTTAATGTTTACATTGATTTGACTGTTGTCTTCATCTCTCTCAATATATACACGACTATTTATATTGTTTGAACTGTTGTCCTCATATTTTTTTGGTTATAGTTGTAAGTATGATTAGTTGTTTCACTAGGACAAGTGCTGACATTGAGTTATATGAAATCAATAGAAAAATAAAAGTGTAACTACCTATAAGATTTCATTAAAATCAGTTCGCAAACTGAATAGTTAGCCCTAGCACTAAGAAGAGTTGCTGTTACATGATGTCCGATGAAAAAACCTTTTTACAAACTCGAAGAAAATGAAAAAAAAACAAACTTAAAGGTCGGTGACCACTGGATTGAGTTTTACAGAATGTGGATGATTTACGCCATTATTGTCCCAGTTATTATTGGAGAAGTGGTGGAGGTCTAGACTACCGAATGTAAGGACTCATGTTAAGAACACCAGAGAAAAGGAAAGTATCCTCTGTCTTCAGAATCTCTTCTGCTTTACTTTGCAAATAGTCTCAGAACGTTGGCATCGGTCTGAGTTCGTACAACTTGATAGAGAACAGCCATAATGCAAGATCTTCAACTGGAAAGGAACGATCGTGCAAAAGTTAATAATAAACAGTCAAACACAGCAAGCCTCTATCAATGCAATACCAATATCATTTCAGTGATTAGCAAGGAATTATTATTAAAATAGAATAACTGAAATGAATGTTCAAGAGTGAAAATTCAAAAAATAAGAAAAAAATGTAAAGTGAAATTAGAAATTAAGCGGCAAAAATTGTGGAAGAGATCGTTTTTACTTTTTCATATTCCAAAGTTGTATTTTAACTCATTGTTTGTGTATTTTATTTTATTTTATTTTATTTTATTTTATTTTATTTTATTTTTTAATCATATCACCCCAAGCAGGCGAAAACGCCTCTGATGCGCAGGGGGTTACGTAAGAGTGAAAAGATTGGAAAAGAGAAAAACCGGAAACTACATCCTAAATAGGAAACAAGGGATGAACCTCTTCACCTGTTCAATAGACGTGGGTGGAGTGTGAACAGGGCGATAGCTTAGTCTATCTACTCCAATTGAAAAAAAAAATTTAAAAAAAGAGTGAAAAGATTGGAAAAGAGAAAAACCGGAAACCACATCCTAAACAGGGAACAAGGGATGAGCCTCTTCACCTGTTCAATAGACGTGGGTGGAGTGTGAACCGGGCGATAGTTTAGTCTATCTACTCCAATTGAAAAAAAAATAAAATAAAATAAAAGAGTGAAAAGATTGGAAAAGAGAAAAACCGGAAACCACATCCTAAACAGGAAACAATGGATGAGCCTCTTCACATGTTCAAGAGTCGTGGGTGGAACGTGAACCGGGCGACAGTTTAGTCTATCTACTCCAATTGAAAAAAAAAAATTTTAAAAAAAAGAATGAAAAGATTGGAAAAGAGAAAAACTGGAAACCACATCCTAAACAGGAAACAAGGGATGAGCCTCTTCACCTGTTCAAGAGTCGTGGGTGGAGCGTAAACCGGGCGATAGTTTAGTCTATCTACTCCAATTGAAAAAAAAATAAAATAAAAAAAAAGAGTGAAAAGATTGGAAAAAGAGAAAAACCGGAAACCACATCTTAAACAGGAAACAAGGGATGAGCCTCTTCACCTGTTCAATAGACGTGGGTGGAGTGAACCGGGCGATAGTTAAGTCTATCTACTCCAGTTTATTTTATTTATTTTGGTCTTGGATAATGAATATTAAATTTATATTAGAAATAAAAATTTAAGGTGCAAAAATTGTGGAAATACTCGTTTTTAACTTTTACTATCACAAAGTTTAATTTTGACTCAATTTTGTGCATATTATCTTGTTTATAAGAAATAACAAATTTATATAGAAAATAATATTTTCATGAAAAAATAGTACGTTCAGAAAATATAAATCAGTAAAACATTCTCTGGGGGAAATTCAGTATTCGGCATATAATAATGTAAGAACAAATGTTACAAAAAAAAATTAACCAATAATTTTATCCCGTAAGAGATCAAAATCTAACCAGTTCGTGTCAGGCATGAGGCCAATCATTTCTAGAATTTTTCATCCAATCTACCCGGCGGGTCTTGAGATAACTTGACCACGGACAGACAGACAAGAAAAAAAAGAAAACAGACAAACAAATGTTACAAAAAAAAAAATTAACCAATAATTTTATCCCGTAAGAGATCAAAATCTAACCAGTTCGTGTCAGGCATGAGGCCAATCATTTCTAGAAGTTTCATCCGAATCTACCCGGCGGGTCTTGAGATAACTTGACCACGGACAGACAGACAAGAAAAAAAAGAAAACAGACAAACGCGATCGGATACAATAATTCCGCCTGAAGGTAAAAGGAAATAATAATAGAATAATCTATGTTCAGTCGTAATGCATCGTAGCCGGGTGTCGAGAGTTATTTTTTTTTTTTACGTTTGAATGATTTTACAGACAAGGTTACGTTGAAATCGTTTTTACGTAGTAAGGAAATCACTCAATCGGAACAGTCAGGTATGTTCCCTGGGAGCTCTCGGTAGTAGCGGGGTAGCATCATGGCTGCTTATCGAGAGAGATAAGTTTTGTATGAAATAAAAAAAATAATTTTCCAGGAATTCACAGACACGAAAGCAGAGCAATCTAGAAATATGTAGCGCACACACACACACACACACACACACACACACACACACACACACACACACACACACACACACACGCCCACACATTTATAGTTATATATATGCTTCATTTTTCTAGATTGTTTTGCTTAATTATATATATATATATATATATATATATATATATATATTCATCCGCAGACAGATCTGTTACGTTTGTAATAAAAATTAGTGAAACTTGGCACGTTATATGGCAACCCTAACACATGTGCAGATCTCAAACTCTAAGCTAATCTGTGCAATAGTAAACAATTGGCAGCCATTTTGGTGACTTGCAGGCTGCTTCAGCGTGCCAACTCTATATGCAAGATGGGACGTAAAGGTGCTTTGAGTCAGGCTGAGAAGTCTAAAATTGTCCAAAGTGTTTGTAATAAGATATCTACCTTAGAAATAGCCAAGAAATTGGCCCGTGATCATCGTACAATTAAAAAAGTTGTTACTTACCCTGAACTTTGCAACAGACGTTCTGACAAAGGGAAAATTCATAAGAACCTGTGGCACATCGAGCCATGAGTAGGGTCAAGAGAGAAGTCCACCGTTACCCTCTTGAAACTAGCAAAAAGGTTTTTGAAAACGCTGGTGTTTCTGATGTGCCCAAATCAACTCGATGCCGTATCCAGAGGACGGTTGCAAAATGTGGAAAACCAGAGATTCGCCCTCCATTAAAGGATATCCACTAGAAAAAGAGGACAGAGTAGGCGAAAAATGACATGAAAGTAAATTTTCAAACTGTTTTGTTCACCGATGAGTGTCGAGCGACCCTAGATGGACGCGATGGGTGGAGGAAAGAATGGTACTGTAATGAGGGTTCAATACCCACCGGATCAGGCATCAACAAGGAGGTGGTGGTGTGATGTTTTGGGCTGCAATCATTGATAATGAGCTGGTAGGACCATTCAGAGTCGCAGATAGAGTAAAAATGACCGCCAAGCTCTACATTGATTTCATTAAGGAACACCTCGAATCCTGACACAAGAAGAAGAATTTGTCATTCCGGAAAAAGATGGTATCCATGCATGATAATGCACCGTCTCATGCTGCAAGGATAACTACTGAATATTTGGAGAGTTTTTTTGCCAGACATGGGAAAATAATGCAATGGCCAGCCTGTTCTCAAGATTTAAATCCCATCGAAAATTTGTGCAACATCTTGAAAAGGAAAATTTGCTCCGAAGGAAGGCAGTACACCTCCAACGATGACCTCTGGAATGCCATTCTGACTGCTGCCAAAGAAATTTCATCAGATGAAATCGAAAGTTTAACATCTTCAATGGACCAAAGGTTTTTTTCTCTTGTTAATAAAAATGGCAATTATATACAATATTGCTTGTACTATGAAACCATATTGAAGATGTTTGCTCTGTATTATTGCTGTTCTCAAATTACATATTCCTAAAATAATCAATGTTCTAATTTTCTGTCACCAGTTTACCATATTTGACACTTTAGCAATGATTTGCATATAAAGTTAGCACGCTGAAACAGGCTGCAAGTCACCAACATGGCTGCCATTTGTTTACTATTGCACAGATTAGCTTTGAATTTTAGATCTGCACATGTGTTAGTGTTGTCATATAATGTGCCAAGTTTTACTAATTTTTATTAAAAACTATCGGAGTTAGAACAAAAAATCGATTTACATATAATTCTGGCACGCAGGGTATATATATATATATGATAACATACTGCAACTTAATAGCTATAATTTTCACTGTCTAATACACCATCATCAGGAAGTTAAATATGGTTAATTTCTTCTTCTGTGGGCCCTGTCCTTTTAGGACGTAGGCGAGCATGCCCTTCTCCGTGACCCTATCTCTGGTGGTTCTTAGCACGCTTTCAATTATTACCCCACGAAAATCCCGTCCTGCTATTCACTTGCTCAGGCTTTTTCCCCTTTCTCTCTTTCGCTTTATCTGACATGTAAGTATCAGATTCTCCAAGCGCTCCTACCTCATTACAAGGAATTTTAGTTGTCTTTTCTTATTAATTTACTTTTTCATTTCCAACCTTTTTAAGTCCTCATCATTGCTCACATGCTCGGTCCATGATATCTGCAGCATCCTTCTGTAGAACCACATTTCGGTTGCTTCAAATCCTTTCTTCTTGAGAATATCATGGATCGAGCATGTGAGCAATGATGAGGTCTTGGAAATGATGGAAACAAAAAGGAAATTAATACTGAGCATCAGGAAGAGACAGCTGAAGTTCCTGGGACACGCAATGAGGAAGGAGAGCTTGGAGAATCTGATACTAACAGGCCAGATAGAGGGGAAAAGACAGGGGAAAGCAGCGGATAAGTTATTTGAAGGACCTAATCAGGTGGATGACGGAACGAGGAGTGCATATTGTAACAGGAGAAGGCGTGTTCAGAGCCACCAGGGATAGGGAAAAGTGGAAGGCCATGTTCGCCTACGTCCTGAAGGGACAAGGCACATAGAAGAAAAGTATATTAATTTTTTGTGTCTCTCCCAGGGTTTCTCAATGTCCATATGTGTGGGTTATTCCCTGTGCACCATTAGACCGATTTTTCTTCTCGGTTGTTGCGAATTCCTAATCCAAAATTGGCAGCTGTTCATTATCTATCTATCTATCTATCTATCTATCTATCTATCTATCTATATATATATATATATATATAAGGAGATTTAAAAAATAAAATTAAACTAAAAATAAAGAAGGCCATCAAATTATTCATCGGTATGCTAGTATTAAAATAATTTCTTATATATCTATGCTCTACTTTCGTATTGAGCATATATATATAAGAAAATTACGACAGACACGTTATTTCATGGTGAATTGGAAGTATAGGCCTATTTCAGGCGAACCATCGTCAGCTTCTGTCTTTATTTTACAAAAGATTTTTCACGAATATATGTTTAGAGCTATGCTTAGAAAGTTATCCTACCACTGTATGTACAGGATACTCCTTTGGATTCTTCTATACCCACACTGCATGCTGATATATATATATATATATAAAGTAAACCTAGTTTATTTATTCCGCTCTGCTTAAGTACTGAGCGCTTTATCTTAGTTGATTACTCCTCTCGGGTTTTGTTTGGGCTACGGTACTGACTCGGTCCGAATTTCTTTGGATGATGTTCATCTGTTTAACTGTTTCTTTTTATACAACCATTTTTTCCTTCCATGTATATACGCGGAGGGTTTTTCGAAACGAGTATAGTTATAAGTTTGTGTTTATATATATATATATATATATATATATATATATATATATATATTATATTTTAGAACATGTACATAATTTTTAAAAAATATATATCCACTACAAAGGTACATTTGTTTCGACATTGAAACTTCAATGTCTCATCAGGCGGTATGTAAAGGAATGGAAAGACTCTTTTCTTATATTTGGTCAGTTATGTTTGGGGTGTTGGAGGGGGTTAGTGTTAGGGGAACAAGTCACGTGTCTTGACCGTTGGAATTTTGAAGAAAGTGAAATATTCACAGCTCTATATATTATATATCGAGCTTTGTTTTAAATTAATGTTTTGGACGTTGTAAAATTTTTTCTTCGTTCTGTATTCACTCTGATATATATATATATATATATATATATATATATATATATATATATATACCAAACATTATGCTTGTCTTCACTTGGTTGAATTTTTGCTTGAGTTTTGCTTTCTTTTTTGTCAGTTGGACTTTGAATATCTTCCTGCTTGGGTACAACTTGGAATCACTTTTATTGTACAAGTCGTCATGGAAATAGAATTGGTATTCTGTGTCCATAAGCACTAAATAAATCAAAATTAATTATAGTTCCAAAAAATAATTATGACAATAAAATATTTATAACAAATATACTTATAAGGATGTGCGTTGTGGTACAGTGGATATCGACGAGAAACCGGGGAGCCGAGTTCGAATTCCAGTTGAATCCATTGTATTCACTTACGCGCAAATACCCTTAGGAAAGGTATTAATCCGTCTCTTCCTTCCAGTTATAAGTTAAATAACAGGACAGATTGGGTTCTATAGCCTTGACTAGCAACCAGTCTACCGCAGAAAGCAATGGCAACCAACTGCGGGATAATCTTCTGCTCAGTCAATCATGTCTCTTTCGAGACATGATCGCCTAAGCGTGTATCACGTATGGCACTTAACTGAGTGACTGACTTATTATTAATTCACTCTTTTTATCAAATGAAATCGACCCCATTGTTATTCTCTACACACACAAAAAAAAAACATAACACATTCTCATTATTGTCGAAGCAGTTTACATAGTCACGTCGTCAAAACGTCAAAATTTGTCTCCTTTCTTTCTTCAAGCCATCATAGTAACATTTAACTTTGAACAAAGTTTCGAGGTCAGAAAAAAAAAGCAGACGCTTGTATTTTCCCATCTAAATTAAATGGACACTCATTACACAAATCTAAATAAAATATACGAGAAAGACTATACATTTTACTTTTTATTTTAATCATTTCACCGTAAGTAAAGTGGGTCCGCCGCTAGTGCATATAGGTTATAATAAGTAAAAATAATGGGTAGGGGAGGTACTGAAGAAAACAGAAAAGATGAACGGGATTCACAAAGAAGATGACAGTTGACTTTCCATTTAACATTTTGGAGATTGTAGATTTCATGGACGCGGAAGAGATTTCCACAGGCGGGACATGCAAGGAAAGAAAGAAACTGTTAGAGTAGAACTAGGGGTTAAAATTATCTAAATCCACGTGGTCGGGACACCAAGAGAAAATATCGTCAAAGCAGTTGCCATGAAAATATTTGTAGAAAATACTTATTCTTTATCTTATCCTTCTGCAAGACTTTCAATCTATATTTGATCTACCTTTGTCACTAAACTCAAAATTTCATTCAGTATTACTGTCTCTTCTTTTTCCGACATCACATAAAATCTAGAAAATAAATAATACTTGTTTTTACTTTTTGCTTTTTCTCATTTTTACGTCTATTTTTGAATATATAAATGTTAAGGGTTTATAATTATATATTCAGAATTATTACACGCCTCGATAGTATAAAGCGATTTTTATCAAATTCCCATCGCTGTTATAGCCTTGTGTCATACTTAGCTATATTTGTAAATATTTATTAATATCTTGTTAGTATATGACTCATTGTTTTGTTGACCACAAGTGTCAAAGATAATTACCAATGACAATTAAAATTATCGTTACTTTGCACATTTTAAACCAATGACAATCGACTCCACTTTTCTCCTCTACACTCGCAAACCTGACATTCTCCCTAAAAGACAAGCAGTTCACACGGTCAGGTTGTTAACACGTGCATCAAAGAAAATATCATCTACTTTTCTTCTTTCAGTAAAATTTATCTCTTAGCACTCAACAAAATTTGAGATAAAAAAAATCCAGACATTTTTAACTAGATTATCTGGACGCACATTACACACATCTATAAAACTACGAGAAAGACTGTATACATTTTGATTATTACGGAAATTAACGAAGATTAAGGAAATTTTCGGTTGTTTATAACAAACAACCGAAAATTTGAAATGATTCGTTTGAACATTAGTTTTGATCGCTACTCGTATTTAAGTAGATATTCTGCTTATAATCAAACAGTATTATATATTTATTCCTACCGGAAATTAACGAAGATTAACGAAACTTGGTTATAAACAAACGACAATTTGAAATGATTTGTTTGAACATTATTTTTGATCGCTACTCGTATTTAAGTAGATATTCTGTTTATAATCAAACAGTATTATATAATTATTTCTACCGGAAATTAACGAAGATTAACGAAACTTGGTTATAAACAACCAACAATTTGAAATGATTTGTTTGAATATTATTTTTGATCGATACTTGTATTTAAGTAGATATTCTGTTTATAATCAAACAGTATTATATATTGATTTCTGACGGAAATTAACGAAGATTAACGAAACTTGGTTATAAACAACCGACAATTTGAAATGATTTGTTTGAACATTAGTTTTGATCGCTACTCGTATTTAAGTAGATATTCTGTTTATAATCAAACAGTATTATATATTTATTTCTACCGGAAATTAACGAAGATTAACGAAACTTGGTTATAAACAACCGAAAATTTGAAATGATTTGTTTGAACATTAGTTTTGATCGCTACTCGTATTTAAGTAGATATTCTGTTTCTAATCAAACAGTATTATATATTTATTTCTATCGGAAATTAACGAAGATTAACGAAACTTGGTTATAAACAACCGACAATTTGAAATGATTTGTTTGAATATTATTTTTGATCGATACTCGTATTTAAGTAGATATTCTGTTTCTAATCAAACAGTATTATATATTGATTTCTACCGGAAATTAACGAAGATTAACGAAACTTGGTTATAAACAACCGAAAATTTGAAATGATTTGTTTGAACATTAGTTTTGATCGCTACTCGTATTTAAGTAGATATTCTGTTTCTAATCAAACAGTATTATATATTTATTTCTATCGGAAATTAACGAAGATTAACGAAACTTGGTTATAAACAACCGACAATTTGAAATGATTTGTTTGAATATTATTTTTGATCGATACTCGTATTTAAGTAGATATTCTGTTTCTAATCAAACAGTATTATATATTTATTTCTACCGGAAATTAACGAAGATTAACGAAACTTGGTTATAAACAACCGACAATTTGAAATGATTTGTTTGAACATTATTTCTGATCGCTACTCGTATTTAAGTAGATATTCTGTTTATAATCAAACAGAATTATATATTTATTTCTACCGGAAATTAACGAAGATTAACGAAACTTGGTTATAAACAACCGACAATTTGAAATGATTTGTTTGAACATTAGTTTTGATCGCTACTCGTATTTAAGTAGATATTCTGTTTATAATCAAACAGAATTATATATTTATTTCTACCGGGCTGATTATTTACGATAATTTTTTTTTTACGAAAATCCTGACGAACGACACAGGTTTTCGTAACAAAAGTTTATCGATCAAAAATAATGTTGAAACAAATCATTTCGTTTTGCTTATTCCTTATCTTATCCTTCTGCGGGATTTCGATCCATATTTGATCTACGTTTGAACTAAAACCCACAATTTTACGCAGTATTATAGTGGGTTGATTATCTATTCTTTTTCTAGTTGTGGGAATACGTTCGAGTGAAGGGTAGTTGTATACCGTCGCAGGTTAACGGAATTTGGCCTTGTGGTAGATAGCCCACTATAAGTCATAAAATGATTATAAAATCAACAAAGGCAATTTGAGTAGAAAAATAACATTTTTATATATACACATATCAATTAATGTTTTTACAATTACAGTAACGCTTGAATATAAGTCCAACGGAGGTTAAAATGTTCATGGCAAATAATAAGCTGAAAGAGATTTAAGGTTTTGGAATGTGGGGAACGTGTAAGTGAGAAATGTCTTTGACGTAGATCGGTAAGTAGTTTTAAGACAGGGAAGAAGGTAAGGAGAGGTAAAGGGAGGCGAACGTAGTAGCCGCTTGACTTGGTCAAGGGAGATACTAATCACGCTCATCTGTCTCCGTCGGTCTGTCTGCTGGGTGCTTTCTGTCTCGGCTTTTTATTTCGACTTTTTGGATCAAAGCAGCTCGTTTGGAATTTCATACTTGTAATTGATTCTGGGCTTCACATTGGCTGATAAATAAAATGGAAATTTGATTAATTTTTATTTTTCAACCGGAACATCTGCGCGGATCTACCTGCGCAGAGACGACGTTTGGTTATTTTCGTTCTGGTCGTTATACAGCAAACATCCGGTCACTCGTTTTTGCTCGGTATCACCACAGTATTACTGTCTCACGTATCTTCAACACTAAATAAAAACCAGATGATAAATAATACTTTCTTTGTTGTTTCCTCAACTTGTTCTTTCTCATTTTTACGTGTATTTTTGTATATATATCTGGGGTTATAATTATTTACTCAGAGCAATATTTCCCCTAATTTATGTATAAAATATAAATGGTTACAGAAATAAAAAAAATGTTTTTGTAGTAAAGAGGTTCATGTTTTTTATTCGCGGATTACAGGAGGTATCAAGAGTCATGGGGCTTGATTTTTTTTTTAATCATTTCACCCCGAGCAAGGCGGAAACGCCACTGATGTGCAGGGGGCTACATAAATGTAAAAAGATTAATTAGAAAAGAGTGAGGAGTACAAACTAGTTAGAAAGGAACAATAGAAAGCTGAGAATGCAGGTGCGATGACAGATACATAGGTGGAGAGAAAGGGAAGGTGGGGAGAGAGCTAGAGTCCAGTGGTTAGTAGATGAGTATTGACTTTGCATTTAAATTTCTGGAGGTTGTAGCCGTCAGGAAAGCAAGAATACGGGAGCGAGTTCCACAGGCGGGAAGTGCGAGAGAAGAAGCTGAAGGAGTAGAACTGTATTCTGCATTTGGCTAACCTGACTGTGAATGGGTGGGACCCAGTTGCCAGTCTGGTTGCACGACTAAACTCCTGTTGAGGATTACGCCGAAAAAGAACCTGACAAGTGCAGGAATACAGAGCGGTCGAAACATTATCAACTTTTACAATCCAAAAAACAAAGCCATGCGTTCGTATAACATTGGATATTGATAACAGAAAACGCAATTCTTCAAGAAATACTTGTTGCGTGTCCTTGATTTTAGAAGTTGGCGAAATTTCTAACTTGTCTTTTTCGGACAGAGAGAACGTAGAACCCCTACGGGCATAATGAGCAAAGAACTAATATCAGTGTAAAAAAAAAATTGTACATGGTGCTGGTATAGTATATGGCCTACCTTTTGAATGTGGCCTATAAAATTCTGTCACTGGCGTACCTTAAAAAGCGTATTATAAGGAGATATTATAACTGTCTAGTAACGGTTAGGGTTAGGGTTAGCGTTCGTGAAGGGTTAGGGTTAGTGTTAAGAAAAAATACTTTATCGGAAAATAAATATCCGAATACTTATATCTAAAAATATACTTTTACTTAGGTAAGACACATTTAAACCGGGTAGGTCACATATTATACCGGTACCAAAAAATGTGTGTTACTGTTTAGCCTGAAAGAAGGTTTGTGATAAGGTGATCAAAAATAAATATATTGAATTATAAACACTGTCATTTTTATAATTTAGAAAAAATATTCAGAAAAATATAAAAATTCAAATATTTTATCTTTTTAATTTCATTTTATTACTTAAAATTTTTTTCCGACGCCATCTTTGTGCCTTTATTCGATATGTCTCTTTAAGCGGAAGGAAAAATAAATTTCCATCGAGACCAACTAAATTTTTCTGTTCCAACTTTCTCAGACTCTCCGGAGAAACAGAACCGTGAAAATCGATCTCGGCAAACGCCAATCAAAGTTTACAATCGGCTGGCTGAGCTGCGTAAATGGAAAAAAGATTTTTTAAAAAGTTGGGGGTATTTACTGTCGTGGTGAGAAATGCCGTTAGACAAAGCAATTAGACGGAAAGAGAGTGCTCCTTTTACAAACCCCATAATGTCTTTAGAAGTCGTTTGGGGAGAGCTCACATCATACTTCACTTGTGCCGTTCAAATAATTTGGCTATTTTCCTCATAGACATTACTTTTTCTTCTACGCATTTTTTTTATAGTTTTTTGTTAGGATTTTGTGATAATGAATAAGAAAGAACCGGAGTTTAAAACTGAAAAAATGCCAAACTTTATCAGACCTTCTGATTGTTGATTTGGTTTGGGGAATTTCAGAGAAAAATCTCAAAGGGAAAAATATTGATACTTATATATATATATATATATATATATATATATACACTACCGAACATAAGTTTGGGACCACCCAAATTTTTAGCAGAATCAAATTCGCCGAGTTTGTATTTTTTGTTATTCTTATGCAGATGTCAAGTAAAAAAAAGTATTC
>JBBBDQ010000591.1:3897500-3930000 GCA_037127315.1 Ascarosepion bandense | reverse complement strand
AATAAGGTGCATTTTTCGGTATAAGGACTTCTACGAGGGTCATTCAATAAATAAGGTGCATTTTTCGGTATGACGACTTCTACGAGAGTCATTCAATAAATAAGGTGCATTTTTCGGTATAAGGACTTCTACGAGGGTCATTCAATAAATAAGGTGCATTTTTCGGTATGACGACTTCTACGAGAGTCATTCAATAAACAAGGTGAATTTTTCGGTATAAGAACTTCTACGAGGGTCATTCAATAAATAAAGTGAATATTTCGGTATAAGGACTTCTACGAGGGTTATTCAATAAATAAGTTGAATTTGTCTGTATAAGAACTTCTACGGGAAGCATTAAATAAATAAGGTGGATTTTTCGGTATAAGGACTTCTACGAGTGTCATTCAACAAATAAGGTGAATTTTGGGGTATAAGGATTTCTAATACAGATAGAAGCTTAATTTTTTTAACTTTTTTCCTTTACTTTTTTTTCAAGGTGATTTAATTTTTTTTGCAGACTGAAAATATTTTTTGAGAGTTTTGGAGATTAACAATGATGACCAACCAAGAAGCTTGCTCCAGGATTGAACAGAGGTCAGTTATCAAGCTTTTGGTTGCTGAAGAGTGTAAACAAGTTGAAATTCATAGGAGAATGTTAACTCTGTATAGTGCCACATGTTTCAGCCAAAAAATATTTACAAGTGGGCTAAATTGTTTAAAGACGGACGGAGCCGTGTTAAGGATGAAGACAGGCCTGGGAGACCTACAGACGTGAGGTTTCCTGAGGTGATCGAATCAGTCAACGATCTCATTCAGTCTGCAAGAAGGATGACAGTAGATGACATTGAAAGGACTTTGAGCCTATCTGTTGGGACAGCACCCAAAATTGTCCATAATCATCAGTCACATGGAGTCGTCGTGCATCAAGAAAACGCAAGGCCTCACACAGCAGCCCAAACGGTGCAGACCATCAACGAGCTTGGCTAGGAACTGCTCCCTCATACCCCTTACAGTCCAGATCTGCCCCTTCAGACTTTCACCTGTTTGGTTCCTTGAAAGCGTTCATGAGAGGCACGAAGTTTGAAAGTGACAATGAAGTCAACAGTGCTGTGAGCCATTGGGTGAGACATCAGTCCAAAGTTTTTTACGCTGAGGGAATACGGAAGCTGTGCACAGATGGGATAAGTGTGTGACACTACTGGAAGACTACGTTGAAAAATAAAAAAAAAGTAGGTTCTATCTATCTAGTCCTTATACCGAAAACTTCACCTTATTCATTGAATGACCGTCGTATATATATATATATATATATATATATATATATATATATATATATATATAAACTAAATCTATATGTATTTTTGCTCTACTTTCGTACTTTCGTACTTCTGTATTGAGCTCTTTCTTGTTAAGGTTTTCGTTTTGGTTTTTTTTTCTTTCAAACACGGCTTATGCTTTGTTTGTTTCTTTTTTATTCCCTTTTACCCATTTGGCAGTACCTTTTGAGTTTGACGACTTACTTTACTGATTTGTTAGCAGTAGGTTTTTCTGATTACGGTCGTGATTAGTGCTACTGTTTTATTGGTACGTTTTACAATATATATATATATATATATATATATATATATATATATACCAATAAATGCACAATGATTTTTGCTAGAATTAGGAGCCCTAAAACTTTCGTAGCATCAGTTTCATAATATTTCATTATATCGGTGATCTTGTAGTGCCATGACGCGCATGGATAATAGATGTCCCTGCAAGTTCACCACACTATGCTGTAGTCTACGCGAATTTCCTTCCTACATATGTTGTAGTGGATGACTGTCCGCTACCACTAGTGGCGTCCTCAGCTTAACAAAAATAATAAAATGAACACTCACAATTATAAATACAATGCTAAAACAGTTTCACAAAATTCATCCCAACATTTCCTTTACAAAAATTCGTAAGTCTGAGTCTGCAGCTGTTCGCTTCCGTTCCGTCCTCAGGTGATCAAAGATGTCAATGATCCGTCGAAATACCTCACTTCCCCTGCCATGTTATGATTTCTGATCTCAAGACAAGTTAAGGACTCGATGTAGGTGGTCATCTTTGTGCTGCACTATTTGAAACCTTAAATCAAGCGACGGTTGGGTGCACAATGTAGAAATAAGAGAAACTGACAATAACAAAAAAGAGAAAAAAAGACGAAGGCCTGTGTATGTGGACCAATCATTATATTTGTAACTCTTTGTACAGCAATATTACCAAATTACTTGTTGCTATTATGTCTATTTGCTGTTAGAGGTAATACAGTCTTTATGCTCTCCTTCCCTTGGATTTCTGTTTCGGGCGATGGACAGAGAAGCTAGAAATGCTTCGATATAGCACAGGTTGGTAAGTGATCGGAATGTTTCTCCATAAAAGTCTAATGTCAATTTCGTGTATCTGGCTTAAATCACCCGCTTACGCTTTCGCGCCGATGTCTGTCGATCTGGAGGTTTGGAGACAAGCTTTTGTTGATATGGTACATTTACCTGCCAGCGTTAATTATAATTTTCATCTTTACGTCGGAGGTCTTTTTCGGAATCGACCGACTATTCAATCTTCAGCCACTCTTAAATCGCCTCCCTGAGAGAGAAAGAAAGAGAGAAAGTAGTAAACATAGAAGAATGAAGAAAGTTCTCTCCCCTGTGGTCTATGTCCTATTGTTATCATATCAGTCGATGACATTTCGTGAATGCCTTGTGTTTTGCCTCTCTCTCGTCTCTTTCGGCCACCACAGCGCCTATTCTCTTCTTCTCCCCTTTCTTAGCTCTTCCCAAGAAAAAAATATACACACAGAAATATTCTCTAGATATCTATTCCGGGGGATAAATCCATGGTCTGTCGATACTATTTTAACGTGTGTGCATAAAGAAAACTTACTTTGTGTTAGGTGACTTTAATGCTCACCATACCAAGTGGCTGAAAAACTCTGTCACCGATCTTGCTGGCATCCTTATCCTGAACTATTCAATGACTCATTTGCTTACGCTAGTGGTTGATTTCCCGACGCACTTCCCCAGTATCCTTGAAGAAGAAGCTTCTCTGCTAAATTTCTGCTTCACTTAACTATCCCTGACTTCTGCCATGCCATACAGCTTTGCCCTCTTGGCAACCCTTAACATGCTGTAGTTTCCGCGAATATCTCCCGTCTCTCCTTGAACTTCCTACGAGCAGAATTTCTTACTGATACCAAAGAGCGTACTGGGAGTCGTTCCGCGATTTTCTTTGTGACGCTCCTTGTAAAAAAACTGTTTCATTTCCTCGTTAAAGACTGCGCCTCTGATGCCTCCTCCTTGGTTAAAGCGGGCATCACTGCTTTCATCCTAGGGCAGAAGTTACGAATAAACCTCATTCACTCTGTACCCTGGTTCTCTCTTTATCGGATCGACGCGTCTGACTATAATAAGGGCCATTTTTCCTATATTCGCAATGAGTTACACGCCAACAGGTTTGTGTTTGGTGACGTTAATGCCTCCCATGCCAAGTGGTTGAAAAGCTCTGTCACTGATCTTGCTGACATTTACACCTTGAGCTTTGCAATCGCTCAGTCTCTCAAGCAAACAGTGGACTTTCCCACACGCTTCCCTAGTATGCCTGAAGAACAATCTTCTCTGTTAGATCTCTGCTTCACTTTTTTCCTGTCTCTTGCCATGCCATGCAAATTTGCCCTCTTACCAACCCTGATCATGCTGTAGTTTCAGTTAATATCTCTCTCCACTCGCCTTCCCACTTCCAGGAATCTCCGATCAGCAGAACCTATTACTACTATCAAAAAGCATACTGGAAGATGCTCCACGATTTTCTAAGTGACGTCTATTGGAAAAAAAGTGTTTGAAGACTCCGAGCTTGTGAGGTCTCTTCCTGCATGAAAGCTGGCATTGTTGATCTCATCCTAACCAGGAAGTTCGATCGTTTTTTTTTTTAATCATCTCACCCCAAGCAAGGCATTCCACTGCCATTATTGCGCATGGGGCTACATAGGGGAAGGTAAAGAGAAGGAGTGGTTAGACATAGGGAATGTCAGGAGGAAGGTGACAGATGAGTAAGGATACCGAGGATGAGGGTTGATAGAATGGGAGCAGGTTAGTGTGTTAGGAGGTGTCTATTGACCTTACATTTAAACTCCTGGAGATTGTAGCCGTCGGGGAAGCAATCGTGTGGAAGGGAATTCCACAGTCGGGAAGTGCGAGGAAAGAAACTGTTGGAGTAGAAGTTGCGGTTGCATTTTATCGGTATCACTGTAAAAGGGTGGGATCTAGTTGCTAATCTAGTATCTGGTGCAAATTCGTATTTAGAGGGCACCAGTGATCTAAGTTCATCGGAGCAGAAGCCGTGAAAGTATTTATAAAAGAGACACAGGGAAGCCACGTCGTGCCGGTGGGAGAGAGACTGCTGGCGGTCTGCCAAGTCGGTATCTATCACATTACAGGCCCTCCTCTGAACCTTATCAAGAAGCCCGAGGAGAATAGCAGGGGCACCCGACCAGATATGGCAGCAGTATTCAATGCACGGGAGGATGGTAGTTTTATATATGTGCAGGATAGATTTAGACGGAAAAAACTTCCGGGCCCTACACAGAGAACCGACTTTCATAGCAGCGGATTTAGCAATGGATTCGATATAGTCATTCCATTTGAGGTCCGCTGAAAGTGTGAGACCAAGGAGGCGTAGTGTTTTACTCTCTGGGAGGCAAGCCTGGTAGTGGCTGAAAAGCTCTGTCACTGATCTTGCTGACATTTACACCTTGAGCTTTGCAATCGCTCAGTCTCTCAAGCAAACAGTGGACTTTCCAACACGCTTCCCTAGTATTCTCTGTTAGATCTCTGCTTCACTTTTTTTCCTGTCTCTTGCCATGCCATGCAACTTTGCCCTCTTACCAACCCTGATCATGCTGTAGTTTCAGTTAATATCTCTCTCCACTTGCCTTCCCACTTCCAGGAATCTCCGATCAGCAGAACCTATTACTACTATCAAAAAGCAGACTGGAAGATGCTCCACGATTTTCTAAGTGACGTCCATTGGAAAAAAAAGTGTTTGAAGACTCCGAGCTTGTGAGGTCTCTTCCTGCATGAAAGCTGGCATTGTTGATCTCATCCTAACCAGGAAGTTCGATCTTAAACCCCATTCAGTTCTCCCTTGCTTGCTCTGCTGCCATTGCACGCAGGAATCACTTCTTTCAGTTTTATCGGAGCCACGCGTCTTACCATAATAGGCGCCTATTTGCCTCCGCTAGTAATGAGTGCAAAAGAATCGTCAATGACAATAAGCTGTTTTTCGCTGACAGAATGAAGCAGCGTATAGCAGCCCGCAAATTCGTGACCAAAGAGTGCTGGCATTTCTGCAAAAACTTTTTAAAAAGCAGCAAACCTTCCATCCATCTTTTAATCAATAATTTTCAGGTCTTCGCAGCTACAACGCACAAAGCCGAATGTTTTACTCGTAGATTCTTCTCCAATTTCTCACTTAATTTGTCTAGGGTATTAACATCCTACTTCCCACCTAGAACTGAGGCTCAACTTAGCAACATTTACATTACTCCATCGCTGGTCTCTAACATAATTTTCAAATTTGGCTCCCATAATGCGTGCGAAGGTGACAAAATCCCAGTCATCGTCTTACAGAAATGTACTCCTGAACTCACTCTCCTCTGTCCTCTCCAAATTCTACAACTACTGTTTCTGAGATTTTTGTTTTCCTGCCTGCTGGTAGTCGACTTCTGCGGTTCCTGTTTTAAAGAACTCTGGAGAAAATTTGAGACTCTTCCAATTATTGCGCTTCCTCCTACCGATTTTTAGTAAAGTGTTCCTTAATGCTGAAGTGATTCAACATCTCATAGCCCACTGTCTATTCTCCGACAGACAGTATGGCTTCTGTTTCGCCAGGTCTACTGCTGGCATTTTAACGTCCATCACAAAGTACATATACCACGCTCTCAATAAGAACGGTAAAATTCGAGCTGTTACCCTGCAGATCTCCAGAGCATTTGACAGTCTGATACGCTGGCTTTTTGCAAAAGCTAATGGGCTATGGTATATCTGGATGCTTGTTTGACTTAATCCAATCGTTCATATCAAATGGTTTAATGAAGTACGAGGGTCATTCAATGAATAATTTGAGTATTTCGGTATAAGGACTTCTACTACAAATCGAAGCTTACGTTGTATTCCAACGTAGTCTCCCATCTGTGGACAAGCTTCCGTATTCCCTCAGCGTAAACATCTTTGGACTGATGTTTCAGCCAATCGCTTACAGCACTTTTGAATTCATCGTCAGTTTCAAACTTCTTTTTTGGCTGAAACATGTGGCACTATACAGAGTTAACATTCTCCTATGAATTTCAACTTGTTTGCACTCTTCAGCAACCA
Source organism: Ascarosepion bandense (assembly GCA_037127315.1). Lineage (NCBI taxonomy): Eukaryota > Metazoa > Mollusca > Cephalopoda > Sepiida > Sepiidae > Ascarosepion > Ascarosepion bandense. The sequence goes on along the minus strand of JBBBDQ010000591.1, from coordinate 3,923,620 downwards.
AAAGCTTGATAACTGATCTCTGTTCAATACTGGAGCAAGCTTCTTGGTTGGTCATCATTGTTATTCTCCAAAACTCTCAAAAAATATTTTCAGTCTGCAAAAAAAATTAAATCACCTTGAAAAAAAAGTAAAGGAAAAAAGTTAAAAAAATTAAGCTTCTATCTGTATTAGAAATCCTTATACCCATAAATTCACCTTATTTGTTGAATGACACTCGTAGAAGTCCTTATACCGAAAAATCCACCTTATTTATTTAATGCTTCTCGTAGAAGTTCTTATACAGACAAATTCAACTTATTTATTGAATAACCCTCGTAGAAGTCCTTATACCGAAATATTCACTTTATGTATTATATGACCCTCGTAGAAGTTCTGATACCGAAAAATGCACCTTATTTATTGAATGACCCCCGTAGATGTTCTTATACCGAAAAATGCACCTTCTTTATTGAATGACCGTTGTAAGTCCTGAAAGAGCAGGCTTCCAGATCCTTTCATACAAACACAGGCGCCCCTCAAGTCTCTATCTTTCGTTTCACGCTTCTTTTGATTTTCAACAACGACCCTGATTTAATTAGATCCCAAGCAGGCATCTCTGCTGACGACATCACCATTTACTCTCGCCTCGATAAGAAATCTGCTGATGCTCTCGAAAACAACCTCTGGTAAGTGGTGGACTGTGGAAAGAAATGGCTTGTAAATTTTAATGCTTTCAAAACGAAGCTGCTATTCTTTTACCACCTTAGAAAATCACTCCCACCCCACACCAGCGTGGATCCTGCTAGGCTCCATGAAAGCAATACACTGAGTCTCCTCGGCCTCACACTCTCAGCAGACCTCAAGTGTGGTGTCTACATTGAATCAATAGCTAAATCTACTGCTAGGAAGATCGGGTCACTGTGTTGAGCCAGGAAGTTTTTTTCTCGTCTGAATCCATCTTGCGCATAAACAAATCTACATAAACACTGCTTTCATATCTGGTCGGGCGCCTCTGTTATTCATCTTTGGGTTCTCGACAAAATAAAAATAATCTGCAATATAGCCGATCTAGACCTGGCAGCTCGACTCCAGCCACTTTCTCAACGGCGTAAAGTGGCTTCCCTCTGTCTCTTCTACAAATACTTTCACGGATTCTGCTCCGACGAGCTTAGCACCCTGATGCTCCCATGAATTTACTTGAGCTACTAGACTAGCAACTAGGTCTCACCCTTTTACAGTGAAAACAAGCAAGCGTAACAACAAATTATATTCTGAAAGTATCTTTCGTATACTTGCCTCCCTGACATCTACAACCTATTTTCTTGAAAATTTACACAGTCGTACTATAAGCGGCTGCGAGTGTTCTTAGCTAGGGTTTGTGTCGAGGTACTCCCGATAAATATTGAAAATCGATAATTAAAAAAAATCGGGTTATAGAATGAGTGGTCCGATTTTAATCAAATTTGATACACTCATAGACAAAGACATAAGGAACGATATCCAGAAGTTTCAAGGTTGCAGTTCTTACAATAGTGCAGAAAATCTATAATATATATATATATATATATATATATATATATATATATATATATATATATATAAAAGGCATATTTGTGTGTGTGTCTGTTTTTTGCTTCGGGTTTGGCTCTAAGTAGGTATCATTGTAGTTCTTAGTCTCAGCCATGATAGCATTTGCTCAGAGGACTTATTTAGTCTTCAAAATTCAGTTTACGACGAAAAAACTTATTTGATATAGACACCAGGAAATCAAAATTTGACTTACATCCATTCATTTTTCTTTCAGTCTACGGTTTCGCTTTAACTGGAAACAACTATTGCTTTTTAGTCTTTCGTGCCAACGTCCAAAGAGTCTGAGTTCCAAGACCATGGATTATATGCCTACAATTACAGTTAAATTGCTGCAATTGTATATTTTATTGCACGTTATTTGTTTTTCCTTTTGGCAACTGCACATGATAGTAGGGTCATTTTTTAAAATTTGTTTTATAATCGTTTCATCCAAGCAAGGCATTTCACTGCCACAATTGCGCAGGGGGTTACATAGAGGGGAAAGTGGTGAGAAAGGATGGTTAGATATAGGAAATGTCAGAAGGAGGGTGATAGACGAGTAAGGATACCGAGAATGAGAGTTGGGTAGATGGTGAGAGTGCTGGGAGATTAGATGCGAGTTAGTGTGTTAGGAGGTGTCTATTGACCTTACATTTAAACTCCTGGTGAATGTAGCTGTCGGGAAAACAAACATGTGGAAGGGAATCCCACAGGCGGGAAGCGCGAGAAAAGAAGCTGTTAGAGTAGAAATTAAGTTACATCTTATGTGCTTCACTGTATGGGTGGGATCTTGTTACTAATCTAGTATCTCGTGTAAATTCGTACCTAGGCGGCACCAATGATCTAAGTTCATCGGAGCAGAAGCTGTGAAAGTATTTATAGAAAAGGCACAGGGAAACCACGTAACGCCGGTTAGAGAGTGGTTGCAGCCGGTCCGCCAAGTCAGTATTGATCACGTTACAGATCCTCCGTTGTATTTTGTCAAGAAGCCCAAGGAGAGTAGCAGGGGCACCCGATCAGATGTAGCAGCAGTATTCAATACACGGGCGGATGGTAGATTTATATATGTGCAGGATAGACTCAGACGGGAAAAACTTCCTGGCCCTGCACAGAGAACCGACTTTCATAGCGGCGGATTTAGCAATGGGTTCGATATAGTCATTCCACTTGAGGCCCGCTGAGAGAGTTGGGGACCTTATGTGAATAATTTGTTATATATTTTTCGTATCCTGCAACTAATTAATTTCCAGATCTCTTCTTGCTTGGCAAATACCATTTTGATTTTAATTAAGTTAAAGTTTTATGATGAGAGCAAATTAGTTTCGCAATGTCTTCAGCCTTAGAAACGTGGTTCCAACTTAATCTATTTCTTTGTTCTATATTTGTACATGTTGGGACGCCCGCGCCTATTCGGCTATAATGGACAATTCCATGACTATGTAAAGTAATGGTGGCATCTACGTAAGAGAGTGTGCCGAGCAGCCGATCGACAAGTCAGTCGTAGACTTCCGGTGACGACCCGGAAGTACCCATTGCTCATACTACGTCTTACGACGGTTGAGACGATTAACCTTTATTCTTGTATTGGATACTAATAACCTTTGTAAATACTATTTTCACGGAATACAAAAATTAACCTATTCCTGTTGTTGAGTTATTTATTCTTACTCACGACATAACAGTACAGTAACACTATTTGAAATGAAATATCACTAAAATGCACAATAAATCAGTATATATGAATATTCGAGTAGAAATACAACAAACATGGCCTGAAGATTATGCTTGAGCGTGAAATGGTCTATCGATACTTGATGCTGCCCTTATTGTTTGCTTTTGTATCTATCTATGGCCTATCTCGGATATTAAGCAATATTTACAATCAAAATAGCATACCTTAAATTCATTAAAAGTATATTTGTATCACACACACACACACACACATAAATATATATATATATACTACTAGAAATAATTATTAGGCCACCCCAGTTTTTTTAAAAGAAATGCTGTATTTCATACTATTTTTGAAGTGGATAATTCTAAATGAAAATAAAATGGTTCTTTTGTTCTTATTACTTTGCAAAATTTTACAAGGCAAATAGCGACAATTTACCTATCGCACCCTGTAGAATTGATATATTTGTATATGTATATATATATACACTACTGGCCATAATTATTAGGCCACCCCAGTTTTCTAAAATAAATGATGTATTTCATACTATTTTTAGTATTTATTGCCAAGTGGATAATTCTAAACAAAAATAAAATGGTTCATTTGTTATTATTACTTTGCAAAATTTTACAAGGTAAGGAAGCAAAGATTAACTCGTCCGAATCACCCTAAATTGCCTTCATCCTTTCATTGATGAACCTGTAATATAGGTAATTATTAAATATTGATAAATTCATCTGGCGCACATGTTATTGTGCAATATTAAAAATGAATTATTCTATTTTCATTTGCAATTATTGACTTGGCAAAAAATACTAAAAATATTATGAACTACATCATTTTTTAAAAAACTGGGGTGGCCTAATAATTATGGCCGCTATTGCATATATATATATAAAGAATAATTGCAACGTTCAAAATATAAATTTTAAGCGGTGCTCAATATAAAAATAAAGCAATGAATATTTATTATTAATTATTACTTTATAACATGTACAAACTATAATCTACTACAAAAATGTACATTTTGCTTCGACATTGAAAGTAGAATGTCTCATCAGGTGGTTAATTATCATTAACTACCTGATGTACCACTGTTCTGTCAATGTCAACATAAAAGGTACAATTTTGTAGTAGTATGTAGATGCTCTAAAGTATAATCATTAATGATAATATATATAGTACAAAAACGTGAAAGAACACGTAGATTAAAAACCCACTGTTCAAGCATTTATTTTTTATAAAGAGTGCTCGATACAAAGTAGAAATTAATATTTTTTAACATATCACTTGAAGAGGAACTGTTTTGTTTTGAGACATGAAACTTTATGTGTAGTGATATTATGCTTTTAAAAAACATTGTAATTGCAATATATATATATATATATATATATATATATATGTATATATATATTGTAATTATATATATCGTAATTGTAATATATTACAATAAATATATATATATATAATATCGGTTAATTAATACTAGTATTCAATGTAAGGTCTTTTACACACACACACAAACACACACACACACACACACACACACACACACATATATATATATATATATATATATATATATATATACAACTAAGTTTATTTTCAGATAAACATACACATTCACAGACAAGTTCATATACGATGACGTACACGAGAAATTTAGATGTAAATGTAAATTCATTCGACAAATGCTTTCGTGTGTTAAACATGCGCGTCACCTATTAACATTTGCAAGTACGTTGGCATTTTTTTCAGGTTTTTTGATAGATAATATTTTTATAATATATGCACAACTGCGCATAATTAGAGAGAGACATCTTGTTGTGCCGTTGCATCTTGAACACTGCAGGTAAAAACGTGGCAAGAAATCATAAACAAGATTCCTCCCAGCAAAATTCTTCCACAAATCGTACTTACCTAAATCTCCATATATGAATATTTATGCTCTGCTCAGTTATTAGTTTGTTCAGAAAGTAATGGCCACCCTCTTTTTTTGCAGACAGAATAATACCAGGTTCAAATATAACAAACGTTAGATTTTTATCTCAAGAAAGTATTTTTGGAGAAACCTTTAAAAAACGTTTTGAAATGTAAAAAAAATATTTGTATATGTTTGTTTGTCAAAAATATAATTACCATTTTTAGCTCTGGTAAAAACGCAGAAATAAATTTATTCTTTTGTTCCTTGATGTCTAAAGAATTCCTGGGATATTCTGCAAGCGTGTTCGAAAAGTAATTTTTATAGACAGATTAAGAAGATCTTCCAGCCCAATGCATGAAGTTATTCAGAAAATATTTTTTTGACGGAATAAAGGTTTGCATTATTTACATTGTTCGGACTGTTGCCATATTCATATCCACGAATATATTCTGAAGAAGGCGGAAGCGTGCAACGGTCGAAACGTTGTGAATATGAATCTATCTAAATTTATTTATAAATAGAATTTTGTGTGTGTGTGTGTGTGTATGTGTCTGTGTGTGTGTCTGTTACCAATAGACTCTGAAATGGCTGAACCGATTTTTTTGAAAATTTACACAGACAGTTAAGTGCCATACGTGAAACACGCTTGGGCGACCATGTCTCGAAAGAGACATGACTGACTGGGCAGAAGGTTGCCATTGCTTTCTGCGGTAGACTGGTTGCCGACCAAGGCTATAGAACCCAATCTGTCCTATTATTTAACCCATAACTGGAAGGAAGAGACGGATTAATACCTTTCCCAAGGGTATTTGCGCGCAAGTGAATACAATGGATTCAACTGGAATTCGAACTCGGCTCCCCGGTTTCTCGTTCCGTGCTGATATCCACTGTACCACAACGCACATCCAAAATTTACACAGTTGTACAATAAGAGTCTGCGAGTGTTCTTAGATAGGTTTTGTGTCGAGGTACCCCTGATAAATATCGAAAATCTATAATCGAAAAAATCGGGTTAGAGAAGGAGTGGTCATATTTTAATCAAACTTGATACACTCATAGACAAAGACATAAGAAACGATATTCAGAAGTTTCAAGGTTGCAGTTATTACAATAGTGCAAAAAATCGATAATATATATAAGGCAACATGTTTGTGTGTGTATCTGTTTATGTGTGTATGTCTTTTATGCAAATTCGCAATTTTTATCCGATTCTCACCAAACTTCACACAAATATTCTTTAGGCTGAGTCTGAGCACTAGGACCATGGATTAGTTTTAAAGCTTTCATTACACCCGAGCAACGCCGGGCTATACTGCTAGTATGGCAATAAAGATGAGGCCAACAGTCCGAACCAAATAAATATTGTAAATACTACTTCATCTCAGAAGCATAAATAAATAAGGAATAAAGGTTATTTAAATTTGTAACAGAAATTATTTCTCCAGAATATAATTATCATCATGCATTAGAAAAAGCACCGAATCTGATTCATTTGTTTCTTGATGACTGATGCGTTTACAAGATATGGTATGAATTTGTTCGGAACAGAATGTCGTATTTTGTATTCCATTTATCATGTAGGAGCCGCCACCTTTAACTTCTTCAATATGGCAGTGAATGTTGGACAATATCAACAAAGATGAAGGAAAACAAAGAAGAGAGTACTGGATTGCTATGTGATGTCAGTTCTTCAATATGGCAGTGAATGTTGGACAATATCATCAAAGATGAAGGAAAACAAAGAAGAGAGTACTGGATTGCTATGTGATGTCAGTTCTTCAATATGGCAGTGAATGTTGGACAATATCATCAAAGATGAAGGAAAACAAAGAAGAGAGTACTGGATTGTTATGTGATGTCAGTTCTTCAATATGGCAGTGAATGCTGGACAATATTATCAAAGATGAAGGAAAACAAAGAAGAGAGTACTGGATTGTTATGTGATGTCAGTTCTTCAATATGGCAGTGAATGTTGGACAATATCAACAAAGATGAAGGAAAACAAAGAAGAGAGTACTGGATTGTTATGTGATGTCAGTTCTTCAATATGGCAGTGAATGTTGGACAATATCAACAAAGATGAAGGAAAACAAAGAAGAGAGTACTGGATTGCTATGTGATGTCAGTTCTTCAATATGGCAGTGAATGTTGGACAATATCATCAAAGATAAAGGAAAACAAAGAAGAGAGTACTGGATTGCTATGTGATGTCAGTTCTTCAATATGGCAGTGAATGTTGGACAATATCATCAAAGATAAAGGAAAACAAAGAAGAGAGTACTGGATTGCTATGTGATGTCAGTTCTTCAATATGGCAGTGAATGTTGGACAATATCAACAAAGATGAAGGAAAACAAAGAAGAGAGTACTGGATTGCTATGTGATGTCAGTTCTTCAATATGGCAGTGAATGTTGGACAATATCAACAAAGATGAAGGAAAACAAAGAAGAGAGTACTGGATTGCTATGTGATGTCAGTTCTTCAATATGGCAGTGAATGTTGGACAATATCAACAAAGATGAAGGAAAACAAAGAAGAGAGTACTGGATTGCTATGTGATGTCAGTTCTTCAATATGGCAGTGAACGTTGGACAATATCAACAAAGTTGAAGGAAAACAAAGAAGAGAGTACTGGATTGCTATGTGATGTCAGTTCTTCAATATGGCAGTGAATGTTGGACAATATCATCAAAGATGAAGGGAAACAAAGAAGAGAGTACTGGATTGCTATGTGATGTCAGTTCTTCAATATGGCAGTGAATGTTGGACAATATCAACAAAGATGAAGGAAAACAAAGAAGAGAGTACTGGATTGCTATGTGATGTCAGTTCTTCAATATGGCAGTGAATGTTGGACAATATCAACAAAGATGAAGGAAAACAAAGAAGAGAGTACTGGATTGCTATGTGATGTCAGTTCTTCAATATTGCAGTGAATGCTGGACAATGTCATCGAAAATGAGGAAAAAACTTGAAGCAGTGGAAATGTGGTTCTACAGGAGGATGCTGCGGATATTGTGAACCGAGCACGTGAGTAACTATGAGGTGTTGGAAAGAATGACAAAGAAAAGAAAATTAATAGTGAGCATCAGGAAGAGACAGATAAAGTTCCTGGGACATGCAATGAGGAAGGAGGGCTTGGAGAACCTGATACTGACAGGCCAGATACAAGGAAAAAGAGACAGAGGGCCTGAACAGGTGGATGACGGAACGGGGGTTGCTAGGTGTAACAGGAGAAAACACACTAAGGGCCACCAGGGATAGAGAGACTTGGAGAGCCATGATCGTTTACGTACTGAAAGGACAGGGCATATAGAAGAAGAAGAAGAAGAAGAAGAAGAAGAAGAAGAAGAAGAAGAAGAAGGTCACTGTGCTGCCTATAGTAAGTATTGATGCTTTGCATCTGTTATTCCTGCTACATATAGAGCACAATTGAGTCAAGGCGGCAACCTTTTGCAAACTACGTATCAACTTATGGATTTCAAATCATTCATTGTGCCAACAGCATACGTATTTTTATACAAGGTCAATATACTTGTTCTACAGTATATTTTATAGTATTTACATTATTCAGACTATTGTCCTCATCTTTGTTGTCATTTGGCCTTCTTCAGATTCTGGGTATTTCGAATCACTGGGGTATATCATTCTTATTCCTAACTTTTGGAAGTCACGAGTTATCTCAAACGTCGTACAGATGGCAACAAAGATGAGGACAATAGTCCGAATGATGTAAATATTGTAAATACTACCTCATCTCAGAAATATAGACAAATAGAATGATCTATTATTAAACGTCATACAAATGGCAACAAAGATGAGGACAATAGTCCGAATAATGTAAATATTGTAAATACTACCTTATCTCAGAAATATAGACAAATAGAATGATCTATTATTAAACGTCATACAAATGGCAACAAAGATGAGGACAATAGTCCGAATAATGTAAATACTGTAAATACTACCTCATCTAAGAAATATAGACAAATAGAATGATCTATTATTAAACATCGTACCAATGGCAACAAAGATGAAGACAATAGTCCGAATAATGTAAATATTGTAAATACTCCCTCATCTCAGAAATATAGACAAATATATTTTATATAGTAATATATACAATAATATGTAAACCACATTAATAGAAATAAATTGTTTTTAAAAGATTTTTTAAATGTTTTTATTAATAATGAGAGACTTGCCCTTGCATGGTACTAACTCAATATCAGTAACATTCTTTGTTACGTTGAGTTTTACACAATTTTCTAAATGTTCAGGTGTTAAGCATCTTCGCTGTGGACGTAACACTGCTTTCGTGTGAAAGAAATTTTGATCATAGGAACAAGTTGAACCAAAAGCCGAAAGAAGAGCAGAAGTAATTTTCTTAAAACAGATAAAAGATCTCGGGAGGGATGTCCAACAGTTGAGAATATTAGCAGGCTTTCTTGCTTTCCTATGAGAGAAAATTTTCTCATAGGAATAAGTTGAGCCAAAAGCCGAAAGAAGAGCAGAAGTAATTTTCTTAAAACAGATAAAAGATCTCGAGAGGGATGTCCAACAGTTGAGAATATTAGCAGGCTTTCTTGCTTTCCTGTGAGAGAAAATTTTGCTCATAGGAATAAGTTGAACGAAAGGCTGAAAGAAGAGTAGAAGCAATTTTCTTAAAACAGATAAAAGATCTTGGGAGGAATGTCCAACAGTTGAAAATAGCAGCAGACTTATCTAAATATTCGTCTTCCAGATAATTTCTTACTGAACAAATGGGGCCACTGGAAATTGCTTGGCGTACCACGTGTGGAACGCTTGTCGTAGGTTACTGACCCCTGAATTGAGGGATGTTAATTGCCTTCATATTTTCTTAAATTGAATATCTCATCTCTGTGACACCCATTATCTTGCTCCGTTCGAATTACGATAATTCAAGTCGACATGCCATGTGCAGCGACTCAACAAATGCCATTGATATAGGTATAGATATTTCCATATTGTGATTATATGGTGGCAGCAACTACCATTACATTCACTTGCTGCCAAGCAATAACTTTTGTCAGGTCAGGGTACATCGTAAATATATGATCTTATTAGAGCAACTGATTTCGATAGAGATCGATAGAGTGCGGATGACAAGAGCTTATATCATTCTGGGCTCATGAATTAAATATTTAAAAATGAACCGATTATCATATTAATTAATTTGACCTGATTAACATATTAATTAATAACAAATTAAATATAACCTGAGGCCAACATGCAAGTTACTTGCCTCACGTGTCTACGTTACATGTGTGAGGTCGTTTCAGTTGGGAATAAAGGTTAAAATAAATGTTTGACTATTACTAATATTGAGAATTGAGTACAATCCCCACCAGGTACCTTAGTGAAAACTAAGAAAAGTATACTAAATAACCACATTGGAACTGTAAAATAAGTAATTTATTCAACTTAATTATAAGTTTCAAAACAAGAAAATTTTGTTAAATATATTAAACACAGTTTTATTATTTAGCTTAAATAAAATATATATAGCAAGTATAAATTTTTTTACAAAGTAAAATTATAATACAGTTGTATCATATATCTTAAATAAAATAAAAGTTTATTGTGTATAGTAAATATAATATACTTTCTGTTTGTACTTCTGAGAAGAAATAGTATTTACATCATTTACATTGTTCGGACTATTGTCCTCATCTTTATTGAAATGTTTACGAAGTTTCGACCTACGTACGCACCGGCTTTCATCAGGTGCTAAAAATTTGCACATGGAATGAGAATGATATACTTCAGTGAGAAAAATAAAAAGAGAAGAAGAAGGCCGGAGTCTACATCGGCCGAAACGTCGGAAATAAACATGAGGACAATAGTCCGAATAATGTAAATAATACAAGTTTTACATACGTTTTTTTCAAATATAGCATTATTATAATATTAAAAATATCAATTATTATATATTATATATATATTGTTATATATATATATTATATATATCAATTATTATTATTATTATATATCGTAAATCAAATATATTTTTATTATATTATCTTAAATATGATATATTATTACAATATAATATAGCTTTATATATATTATTACAATATAATATAGCTTTATATATATTATTACAATATAATATAGCTTTATATATATTATTACAATATAATATAGCTTTATTATATATTATATAATATATTATTACAATATGTAATAATATAATAAAATTTTGTAAAATTTTTTTGCAATAATATAGCTTTTTTTGCATATTTTTGCAATAATATAGCTTTATTATATATTATGTAATATATTATTACAATATAATATAGCTTTATTATATAGCGTAAATAAAAGAGTTTTATCACATTTGTTATAAGATTTTTTATGATTAAAATATTATTTCGCATGTCTTATAACAATAGAATTTATTATATGTGTAATTATAGAATTGTTTCTGATATATATTAAATATGAAGCGTTTTTACTTTTTAAATATAGTCAACTTTTGTCTTTAAATAATGTGACGCATCCTTTCAGGACGTAGAACGATCCTGGCTCTTCGCAATTTTCTGTGCTTCGTAGTTACGAGAGTCATTCAATAAATAAGGTGAATTTTTCGGTATAAGAACTTCTACGAGGGTCGGTAATTCAATAAATTAACAGGGTGGAATTTTTCGGTATAAGAACTTCTACGAGGGTCATTCAATAAATAAGGTGAATTTTTCGGTATAAGAACTTCTACGAGGGTCATTCAATAAATAAGGTGAATCTTTCGTTATCAGGACTTCTACGACGGTCATTCAATAAATAAGATGAATTTTTCAGTATAAGGACTTCTAATACAGATAGATTATTTTTTTATTTTTCAACGTAGTTTCCAGCAGTGCCACACAGTTTCTCCATCTGTGCACAAGATTCCCGTATTCCCTCTGCGTAAAAATCTTTAAACAGATGTCTCAGCCAATCGCTCACAGCACTTTTGACTTCCTCACCACTTTCAAACTTCGTGCCTCTCGTGACCGCTTTCAAGGCAACAAACAGCTGAAAGTCTGAAGAGGCAAGGTCTGGGCTGTAAGGGGGATGAGGGAGCAGTTCCCGGTCTAGCTCGTTGATGGTCTGCACCGTTTGGGCTGTTGTGTGAGGCCTTGCGTTGTCTTGATGCAAGACGACTCCATGTGACAAATGACCCCTGCGTTTGTTCAACAGATAGGCTCAAAGTGCTTGCAATGCCATCCACTGTCATCCTTCTGTCAGACTGAATGAGGTCATTGACTGATTCGATCACCTCAAGGATACCTCATTTGTGTAGGCCTCACAGGCCTGTCTTCATCTTTAACACTGCTCCGTCCTTCTTTAAACAATTTAACCCACTTGTAGACATTCTTTTGGCTAAAACATGTGGCACCATACACAGTTGACATTCTTCTATGAATTTCAACTGGTTTGCACCCATCAGCAACCAAAGACTTGATGACTGACCTCTGTTCAATCCTGGAGCATGCTTCTTGGTTGGCCATCTTTGTTAATCTCCAAAACTCTCAACGTTTTTTTTTTCAATCTGCAAAAAGATATTAAATCCCTTTGAAAAAGAATTAATGGAATTTAAAAAAAAAAAAAGCTTCTATCCGTACTAGAAGTCCTCATATCGAAAAATTCACCTCATTTATTGAATGGACCCTCGTATTAATGATTTTCTGCTTCTCTGATAACTTCATTTTATTTTCTTTACGTGCCGTGACCCTTCAGGACACGACTCTCCACAATTTCCTGTCCTTCAGTAGCTATTAATATATTTTGTCTTTTTGTTATTTCTACTAAACCCTGTTCTGCCATTAATTTAAATAAGCTCACTTAGTATGTTATTCGTAGTCATTCTCTGTTTCTCTTGCCTTGAAGCCTGTGAGTATCATATTTTCCAAGCCCATTTTCCACATTGTGCATTTTTGAAATTTCAAATGTTTATCCCAGATGTAATGTATAAACTTCCTGTTTATTTTCATTTTCTTTAAAACTTCGTCGTTACACACATGTTCTGACTATTGTATTCTCACTATCCTTCTGTAGAACCAAATTTATGGTATTTCAAGTTTCATCTTTGTCTTTGAGCAGATTATCCAGCATTCGCTGTCATACTGTTTAGTGATCTTTTTTTTGTTTTTAACGATATTTTTCTATTTTTTAATATTTTGCTTAGCTTTTGTAAGGCATTTTTGGCTGATGAAAGAAAATGAAAAAACGTAAGAGAGAAAGGGTAAAAAAAACAGCATTCTGAAAGTCGAAGATGGCGACTGATGTTGAACCTAATCTGATGTTGAACCTAATCTTTTGAAGATCGTAGATGATCGGGAAAAAGGAACCCAAAAGAGGAATCTAGAGGTGAGAAGTTCAAAAGAAGAATCTATCAGAATAGAACATGCGGTTGCATCTAGCCATTTCAATGCTACATTGATGAGACTTAATTGCCAATCTTGAACTTTTTCTTAATCGTTTAACCCCAAGCAAGGCGTTACTGCCACTGATGCGCAGGGGGCTACATAAGAGAGTAAAAGTTTAGACAGGAGGAGAGTGAAGAGAAAGATGAAAGCAAGTATGTGGAAAGGAGTTCCACATGCGAAAAGTGCTCGAAAAGAAGCCGGTGGAGTAAAATTGTAGGCTGCATTTGGTTGATCAAACTGTGAATGGATGGGATCTTGTTGCCAGTCTGGTTGCACGAGTAAATTCTTGTGGCGGAGGCACCAGTGACTTAAGTTCGTCGGAGCAGAAGCCATGAAAATATTTGTAGAATAGACAGAGAGAAGACTACTTTTAAATTTACGCAATCAAACTATCTGGGAGGAAAGTAATACCAAATAATAAAACTCAGGATGGGGAAGGCTGGTTTTAAATCTGTCTTATCTCACTCTTAGATTGCCTCTACTAGCATCATAGCCCGGCGTTGCCCGTGCAACTCAGAACATTTTAGTAGTAGGAGAAGCATTAAAAAAATCTATTTTCTTTTGTTTTGCGGAAACGTTATTTGAGGATTGTGTGGCATTGTAGACAACATTTGCGTTTGTTTTTGTTTCAAAATAACAGGGGAAAATATTTACATTTTTTGTTGACCAAATGAATTTAACATAAAAATAAAAATGATTTATTTTGTTTTACTAAAATTAAAAATATAAAAACTATTACGCTCTCAGTTCAGAAATTTTCGAAGAATATTTAAGAATGTAGACATTTAATTTTAGAGGAAAAAGTTACATTAATGCCACACGATATTTACAGACAGCTGATTTCCTGCATGAAATTATTTAGCGAAAAAACAAATCTTTATTTTTTTTAAAATTTTATTTTCTGAAGTATGAAATATTAAATCTGAAAAAAAAAAGACTTAAATAATTAAATTAACCATTGGCACGTTTTTTTACATATTTTGTTTTTGTTTGAAAAAACATTATTTTTTAAAATATTTCTTTTGTTTCTAAATTACGGGACAAATATTCAAATTGTTGACCAAATTAATTTTTAAAACGTCAGAATAAAAATTAATTATAAAGGATCATTTTTTTAAAGTCGCGTTTGACACGTGTGATTTGATTTCTGTGATGTAATCTAGCAACCATCTTGTTGTTAGATGTTTTACGAAGCAAATGTAAACAATCGGCTCCAAAAAGTGCAAAAGGGAAAATTGCTGAACTTAAACTCAAAAGTATGTGTCGACCTGACATATCCCTGTAGATATGTGTCCCTAGAAAGTTTGAATGGCGTAGCTTAAAACATGTAGGCGTGCATAAATTACAGTCACACACAGACTCACAGATTGCCTTTTCCTTCAAAAGTGTCTATGAAGTCTTAACTGGTTCCCATGTGTACCATTTGTCTGGGAAGGTAAAAACATCTTTTAAAAACAAAACCCCAATGAATACCGGAGGAGGAAGCTCATTAGAACAATTGATTTGAAAATACATATAAAAAAACGACAGAAGCTACATTATGGTGTTTTTAAGGGAATCATATTGATTTTGATTTTTCAAGAATCTTGTGATATATATATATATATATATATATATATATATATATATATATATATACCTAAATCTCGCCGAATGCGAGATTTATAAATGTGCAAGGTATATGCTGCCACAACACTGAATTATTATTCCTAGAATCAGACATAGCAATTGATTTTTTTTAATCATTTTACCCCAAGCAAGGCATTCCACTGCCACTGTTGTGCAGGGGGTTTACATCGGGGAAAGTGGTAAGAAAAAGTGTTTAGTTATAGGAAATGTCGGAAGGAGGGTGATATACGGACGAGGATACCGAGGATGGGGTGTGGGTAGATGGGAAGAGTGTTTGAGAGAATGGATGCGACTTAGTGTGATAAGAGGTGTCTATTGACTTTACATTTAAGTTCCTGGAGATTGTAGCTGTCGGGGAAGCAAGTATATGGAAGGGAACTCCACAGGCGGGAAGTTGAAGCAAAAAGCTATGAGAGTAGAAATTGCGGTTACATTTCATCGGTTTCACTGTAAAAGGGTGGAACCTAGTTGCTAATCTAGTATTTCGTGCAGATTCATACCTAGAGGGTACCAGTGATCTAAGTTCATCGGAGCAGAAGCCGTGAAAGTATTTATAGAAGAGGTACAGAGAGGCCACATCATGCGGGTGAGAGAGTGACTGCAGCCGGCTGCCAATCACATTACAAATTCTCCGTTGGATTTTGTCAAGAACCCCGAGAAGAATAGCAGGGGCACCCGACCAGATGTGGCAGCAATATTCAATGTACAGGCGGATGGTAGATTTATGTATGTCTGTATTTGCAAAATGTATATATATATATTGCTTTCATCTATGGTACTTAAGTATAGCATTAGACTGGCGAAAATCATTTTACAGTTTAAATGGCTAGATATAGCTGTAACTTCTATGCTAAAGTAATCTTCTTTCATACTTCTTGCTTTTGCAAAGCTTTTCCTCTTTGAGATTCGACATTAATCCTCGAAGATTAAAAATTGATGCCAGTCGTTAACTTGTGTCTTCTTAATTCATGTTCTTCATTTTTATTTTTACAAAAAACAAAAAAAAATTTTCTTCGTCATTTTCTTTAGCAGATGGTGATACCGTGTAACTTAGTGACATTTTCGCATTATTTAGAGTCTACTGCAGAAAGCAAGTGTAACCTACTGCTGGATAATCTTCTGCCCAGTCAGTCATGTCTCTTTTGAGACATGATCGCCCAAAGCGTGTATCACGTATGTAACCTACTGCTGGATAATCTTCTGCCCAGTCAGTCATGTCTCTTTTGAGACATGATCGCCCAAAGCGTGTATCACGTATGTAACCTACTGCTGGATAATCTTCTGCCCAGTCAGTCATGTCTCTAAAGAGACATGATCGCCCAAAGCGTGTATCACGTATGGCACTTAACTGACTGACTGAATGTAATAGTTGGAAACATGATAAAGGCTTTTACTGGGCATAAAATCGGGTATTGATTTTCTATTGTTATGAAGTAATAAACTGATCCCTACTAATGACTACTTAATAAGATAATACATCTCTTCTCACTATAGCTATGAGTCAAATGCCAGGAGAGATTGGGTTCTATAGCATTGGCTGGCAACCAATCTACAGCAGAAAGCAATGGCAACCTACTGCGGGATAAACTTCTGCCTAGTCAGGCATGTCTCTTTTGAGACATGATCGCCGAAAGCGTGTATCACGTATGGCACTTAACTGACTGACTGAATGTAATAGTTGGAAACCTGATTAAGGCTTTTACTTGGCATAAAGTGGGGTACTGGTTTTCTATTGCTATGAAGTAATAAACTGATCCCCCACTAATTACTACTTATTATAAGATAATACATCTCTTCTCCCTGTAGCTATGAGTCAAATACCAGGACAGATTCGGTTTTCTAGTCTTGGCTGGCAACCAGTCTACCACGGAAAGCAATGGTAACCTACTGCGGGATAATCTTCTGCCCAGTCAGTCATGTCTCTTTGGAAACATGATCACCCAAAGCGTGTATCCCGTATGGCACTTAACTGACTGACAAAGTTGTGCTGAGACATCTTTCCAAACGTACTAAATGTACACAGCACGTCGATCAAGCGATTCTTCGTGCAATAAAACTTAACACGAAAGTAAAAAAAAAACTAGTCAGAAAGATTTATCGGGTGCGATAGGTTTTCAGATAGCTCGAGGATGAAATAATTTTCTGTACTACATAAACATCTAGTTTGAGAAGATTTTAGAAGTGTTCGATTTCGTAAAAAGCGTACATCAGTTATCAAAATTGCTGAGCAATGAAACAATATATGGCAAAAAATAGGAATTAAAAAAAGAATCTATTACTATTTGACTGTCTATCTATCTATCTATCTATCTATCTATCTATCTATCTATATGAGTCAATGCAGAGGGATACATAAGTGTAAAAAGATTAGAATGGAGGAGAATAAAGAGAAAAATGAACCATTTAGAAAAGGAGCAAGAGAAGGATGGAAATACAGGTGTGATGTCAGTTGAAAAAATAGAGAGAAAGGAAAAGATATACAGGGTGATGTAGAAAGAAGTGGAGTCAAGTGGTTAAAAGATGGGTATTGACATTGCATTTAAATTCCTGGAGTATGTAACGGGCACACACACACACACACACACACACACACACACACACACACACACACAAAATTCCATTTCTAAATAAGCTTTGATTTAGATTTAGATAATATAGGTTCTCAAATTCAGTTTTTTTATACCATTCCTCTGTTACGCAATTATTATTTACCTGCGACGCAAATCTGCACACCTCAGGATTAACTAAGAGCGTAAACATTAGAGCAGAATTAACGAATATGTATTTTTAATAAAAGTCACAGCTCATCAGTGCAGTTATATTTAATGCCAGCTTCAAGCAAGGAGCGAAACCCGGATGATTTATCAGAAGTCGGAGGTTCACCAACCAAGCCTACAGTATATATATATATATATATATATATATAAAGGTTTTTCCGTAATAAATATAATATTGTTCTTGATAACACCCATTGAGCTCTGCATATAGATATAACACTTAATATTTTATACTAAGTTAATCTTGTCTGATTATCCTCACCGTTTATATTGTATATATATATATATATATATATATATATATACAACCGGTCATAATTATTAGGCCACCCCAGTTTTTTTTAAAGAAATGATGTATTTCACACTATGTTTTGTATTCATTGCTAAATGAAAATAGAATGGTACTTTTGTTATTATTACTTTGCAAAGTTTTACAAGGCAATGAAGCAAATATGAACACGCCTGAATTACCTTAAATTTTCTTCATTCTTTCATTGATGAAACTGCAATGTAGGTAATTATTAAATATTTAGATATTTATGTTGGAAATATCAGCAGATTGCGCTACCATACTTTTGATTTTTCAGTTTCGTCAGGCTATTTGTATGGATTGATTGCTTATATATATATATATATATATATATATGCTATTAAATATAAGAGACAATGAATGTCTATTATGTTTAATCATGAGCCGTTCTAAACGTCGTATTTTTGCTTTAATTTCAGTTGAAAATAAAGACAAAAAATCTCCAACATTTGGATAATTATTTATTAGTTTTCTTCTAAGCTTTCGGCGCACATGAGCCATCTTCAGAGAGGTTGTTTAAACTGAAATATTATAAAATCCACCGTCACCGACGATTTTATTTTGTGTTGACATAAAACTCCGCTTGGCAACGGCAACAGTTACTAAAAATAATAAACGCAGTTCTTAAGTTTGCGATGCGGTTTTATGACGTCACACCGCGAGATAGCACGAAATGACAACAAAACCATTTTGAATAAGCATTTCTAGCTAATCGCTGAGGTAATGTCGTTAGTGCCCTGGCGGAGGTTTGCTATCTTTGACTACTCTTGTTTTAATTTAATTTGTGTGTGTGTTCGCTTTCAAGTGTGCATTTATATTAAATACAGTGACAGACCTTAAAGAAAAATATTGCTATGTATTTATTATTATTTAATAATTCTATCTAATACAGAATAATTCCTGAAAATTCAATAAAACCACAAGTATATATATATATATATATATATATATATATATATATATATATATAATTATTTTATTACACATCATCGGACTGCTGAAGTTCTCAAGAGGAAAACGCGTCACTCGAAAACCTTTCCCACTTTGGCACACTTCTTTCTCCTGAAGGTATATATCGTTACTCTATATATAATTATAATAATATATAATCATCTTATTTCTTTAGGGTTTAAAAGTTATTATTATTTTTTGATCAGCAATGATTTTATTGTAATATGTTTAAACAACGAATGATATCAATAGTTAAAAATATTTTTTGTCTATATTTCTGAGATGAGTTAGTATTTACAGTATTTACATTATTCAGACTATTGTCCTCATCTTCGTTGCTATTTGTATGACGTTTCATAATAGATCATTCTATTTGTCTATATTTCTGAGATGAGGTTGTATTTACAATATTTACATTATTCGGACTATTGTCCTCATCTTTGTTGTCATTTGTACGACGTTTAATAATAGATCATTCTATTTGTCTATATTTCAGAGATGGGGTAGGTTTTACTATTACTACATTAATCGGACAATTGTCCTCAAATTTCTTGACATTGTAAGACGTTTCGGCCGTTGTAGGCTCCGGCCTTCTTCAGGTGCTAGTAATTTCGAACCGAACCCTTTTTTACTATTATTATTATAGACGTTGGTTAGTAGTTGTGACTTGACCCAAAGAGTTGTGAGTTTAATACCAGGCTACAGCAGTGGTGAACAAATATCTTTGAGGGTTAGAGGGAGATAACTCATGAATACCAAATGAGGCTCTACACAAGGGATGGAGATTATATACCCCAGTGATTGTAATACACTGCGCCTCCTCGGACTAACTTGCCTGGGGTGAAATTATTATAAAAGAAACAATAAATTTGCTCATTCAGTTGAGCATTGCACTGGCGGTGAAGATTGTTATGGTCCCCTATCTATAGGAATGGACTTTTCCGCCGTTAATATAGTACAAACTGCTTGGCTTCCGGGGAGGCAGCAAAGAGGCAGTCCTGTGACAGTGTAGAGACGGTCGTGACGCAGCGTTAACTATACCATTCAGACTTATTATTCTTATAAACATTCTGTTATTCTAATACACTGTTAAACCTACCTTCTTGTTTCGCCTGTCTTCTTCCTGGCCCAAACTGGCTGCTACAACTTGGCGACAAATATTTCACCCTAACAAAGATCAGGTATATTGGACGCAAAAAAAATACTGTGAGTGACTGCCACAAGTTTAGTTCGCCTTATTTATGAAAGATTCCCATTAAAATTGTTTTCCAGTGAATGGAAGAGGCCGAGGGTGTAAGGTGGGTATGACAGTGTCTCCAAGTTGTTCTCCATTACACTACCTACACATTCACGCTTATAGTACTGGGTATTCCAAAGCGGGTACCCTTATAGGTACTGACCAGCCTCAATGTTGCTTAACTTCACTGATCCGTACGAGAAACTGTTCCAATATGATATAGTCGTAAGATGTTAACCATTAAGATTAATAACTCAGTAAATATTAGTGATCGATTTTAAACTCTATTGATATTATGATATGCGTTGTGGTGCAGTGGATATCGATTCGGAACCACAAATCGGGGAGCCGAGTTCGAATTCCAGTTGAATTCCTCGCATTCACTTACGCACAAATACCCTTGGTAAACGTATTAATCCGTCTCTTCCCTCCAGTTATGGATTACAAAACAAGGCAAATTTGGGTTCTGTAGCCTTGGCTGGTAACCAGTCTACCGCAGAAAGCAACGACAACCTACTGCGGGATAATCTTCTGCCCAGTCAGTAATGTCTCTTTCGAGACATGATCACCCAAGAGTGTATCACGTATGGCACGGAACTGACTGACTGAATATAACAGTTGAAAAGATGATTAAGGCTTCTACCGGCTATAAAGTGGGGAACCGGTTTTGTATTGTTATGAAGTAATAAACTGATCCCCCACTAATTAATACTTAATAAAATAATACATCTCTTTCCTCTCTATTTATGGGTTAAATAATACAGATTGGGTTTTATAGCCTAGGCTAGCAACCAGTCTACCGCAGCAACCTTCTGCTGGATAATCTTCTGCCCAGTTAGTCATGTCTCTTCCGAGACATGATCGCCCAAGTGTGTTTCACCTATGGCACTTAACTGATTGACTGGTATGTAAATTGGATTGCACTGTCCCCCAGCCAAGTCATCTTATGATATCCCTGGCAACTCACGCCACATAGGGTCTTATATTGTCAAAGAGGGATAGTACGCCCATGCGATTAACCAACGATTGGTCCTTCTAACTTTATTACATGTTGCACACATTCCAACGGCGAATGCAGGCTTCGAACAGGGCCACATGGTGGCATCCAATGTCTGACACGCTTGTGAGTATCATATAGGACCCACTTTTCGTCAATGATGAGCACTTTTTCAAACATGGATATGTTGCAGTACAAAGAAATCCACATGAAATAGTCTGTCATTTGTTGTTGCTTGCTGTCTTTTGACTGTATCAACTTGCTCAACTTGTACCCCTTCTCTATGCGGTAGAGGTGAAGTCTGAATAGTTTAATCAGAAACTTGAAATCGGTTCACAAGCTCACCACAGCTTTGGCTGTTGCCATCCTCAATGGTCGCCTTCAGGACCTCATCATTCAGGATCCTTGGCAGGCCTCTAAACGGTTCATCGCACGGGAACAGATCTGACGACCTGAACATCTGGAGCAAATGCCTGGCAGTGCTTTTCACTCACAGCATTCTTCAAAAAGGATCTGTGTTTTCGGCCTCTTGATGAAGCAACGAGCAAGCCCACCTTAAAGTCATAAAACAGACAATCCTGAACGAGCCGCTTTAAACACGCCATGTCTCCTCGCCGCAGCTGGAGTTATGACTGATGTGTGTGTGTGTGACGCACCTGTAATGTTCAGAAAAAAAAATGCCCACACCACACTCTTTTCCTGATCACTTCTTTCTCAAAACCGCAAGGACTTTTTGGTTACCTTACCGGATATGCATTATTTTTATTTTTATTTTGTTGTTTTCTTTTTTTCAACGACTGAAATTAGAAAAGCAACAGTATATTTAAATACATAATGGAGAAAATATGAGATGAAAATTAAACCAAACTAAAACCAAACCAACCTGAATGCCAGACGGGGTTAAAACCTGGTTGTTTTGCACGTTGTTATATTTTTAAGATAAACAAGCTAATGAATAGTACGCAAAGCAGAATTGTGGAGCAGTGGATATCGGTTCGGAACGAAAAATCGGAGAGCCGAGTTCAAATTCCAGTTAAATTTCTTGCATTCACTTACGCGCAAATACTCTTCGGAAAGGTAATAATCAGTCTCTTCCCTCCAGTTATGGGTTAAATAACAGGGCCGGATTTGGTTCTGTAGCCTTAGTTGGCAATCAGTTTAGCGAAGAAAGTAATGGAAAATTATTGCGGGAAAATCTTCTGTTCGGTCAGTCATGTGTCTTTCGACACATGATCGCCCAAGCATGTATTACGTATAGCACTTAACTGTCTAATTAATAGGGCATGAACATGCGGATTTTTGAAGGAGACTGCAACAAGTAATACGATATTTAAAAATTGAAACAAGAAATTTGATATTGAAAAATTGTAAGGTACAGAATCCCGTGGTGATTATCAATATCTGTTATGAGTGTCATATAGGAACCAGCCTTTTGTCAATTATTAGCACTCATTCAAATATAGACACGTTGCAGTGCCCAGAAACAACAACGAGAAAAATGCTGGCACTCGTTGTTGCCTGTTGGTTTATGACGCTGTGTGGGGTAACCGCTTGCTTAAACCATACGCCTTCCCTACGTGGTGGAGGCGAATGTCTATTTCAACAGAAACCTGAAAATATACGAGAACCTCACCATAGGTTTGGCTGTTGTCTTCCACTGTGGCTGCATTCGGGTCCTCATCATTCCCGGACCAGAGGACTGGCTGCTTATCTGATGGAGCTCACATCTTTTAACTAGATTTCTTAGATAATTCTACGAAGATATGTCTATTTGAATTCTTTCACCAAGCTGTCAATATATGTTCGTATTGTGGAGATCTAGCAACAAATGGACTCTTCCACACTCTTATAATTGGCTACCAACTCTGAATGGAGTCACTGAGTAGTAGACTTACCTCTGCTACTATTGACACTGCCAGCTCTCTGCCTTCAGGTAGAGGGCGCTCTCTGCTTCCGAGCAGAGAGCACTAACCCAGTCGTGGTTCCGCCGAAGGGTAGAACCACGACTGAGCAAAAATAGACAGACATTTTTTGGCTCGGCTATATGGCCGGGAATACCCACTATAAAATGACCATGTGTCACATCCAGCCTTGCGTGGGAAGGCTAGTAAATACAACTGAGTAGTAGCCACAGAGAGATTGAATGAGTGAGTCAGGGCGCCTGCGAGAGAAAGTACTCTGCAGTCTACGTTTAACTTTGTACCACGTTTCCCGAGAATATACTATTCAACCGAGTCCGTGGGATCTTTCTATGGCCCTTCGGTCATAAAACTGGCGACGAAAAATATTTGAACCACAAAGAGAAACCTCTATCAAAAAATGTTCCACAAATAATTTTACGCCAAAATTTTCGCTAAATCGATGAAGTTTTCTTCTTAGCAAAAAAAAAAAAAAAAAAATTAAAACAAAAAAACAAAAACAAATCAAAACAAAAAACAAACAAACAAAAACAACGAAGAAAAAAAAATCTAAAAATAAAAATGAAGAAAAACTGTCAAAAGGATTTTTACTCTTGGAAACCAGTATTTCCGTATGCTCTCTCGACTGACTTGGCAAACTTATTATTTTCAAGATTTTGACAACAAAATATTACACCCTATTTGGTTGCTACATTATATATTTACGAGTTTAATTTAAATATTTAGAATATTATGTGATTTCCCACTACAATTAGTTTCACTGCTTATGCTCTGACGAGCTTCATTCCTTGGTGCCCGGTGCAAATAGACTGGCAGCTAGATCCCACCCTTTTACCGTCAAAATAAGCAAATGTAACCGGTATTTCTATTCTAACAGTTTCTTTTCTAGCACTTCCCGCTTGTTAAAATTTCCTTCTGCATGCTTGCTTCACTGATAGCTACAATTTCCAAAAATTTAAGTGCAACTTTAATTTCCGACTTCCTCACCTTGACTCTTATATCTCATACTCATTCTGCGACAGTCCCTGTACTGCTGTTGTTTTCTTCTCTCACTGTAACCCCCTGTGCACCAGGGGCAGTACTGCGTTGGTTGGGGTGAAATGACCTTATATATATATATATATATATATATATATAAAATAAAACAAAATTCTGATGTTCAAAGTCATTGAATGGTCCTTTCTACGAGAAAATTCTCGCGTCCTTAGCAACGAAATTTATTAAAAAAAAAAATAACAAAATGAACAAAGATATACCGGCAGAAGTAAAAAAACTTAAGAGATGTACCTACCTGTTTTTTCTTTTTGGATTAAAGTTTTATATTATATATTTGGATTAAAGTTTTATATATATATATATAAAGTTTTATATATTTATATATATATATATATATATATATATATATATATATATATATATATATATCTTACTATTGTCGTCTGCGAACTGTTTAATACACTTGATATAATTCTCATCTATGATAATGGCTGATGTAAGCCGAAAGCTCAGAAAGGATTAAAAAATATGTGTCAATATTGTGATCTTTTTTCTTTCAACGATAATGCTATTAAGGTTATCAAACGATATGAAAAAAAATTGCATAAAATAGACAAAATCTTTGTCTGTATTATTTAATGAAATCTGCATCAATATATATATATATATATATATATATATATATATATATAAAGAGTCTAGCTGGTTGATATTTGGCCGAACCGTTCTAAAGTTCGCAATACGCCGGCTTCGCCGATGGCTTTGGTCAAGGTGGTTATCGTTGGAGAGTATTAAATCGAAAAGAAATTCATACTTAACATCAGGAAATGATAACTGAGGTTCGTGGGACATGTAATGAGGAAAGAGGGCTTGGAGAATCTAATACTCACAAGACGGGTAATAGCAAAGTGTGACAGGGGAAACCAGCGTAAAACATATTTGATAGGTTTGAGCAAGTGGATAGCGGAACTGGGTTTGGAAGATACCAAGGAGAAAATACTGAGTGCGACAAGAGACAGGGGCAAGTGGAAGTCCATGATCGCCTTCGTCCTTAAAAGACACGGCACATGTAGAAGAAAAAGAAAAAGAAGAAGAAGAAGCGTAGCGTTTATTATTTGTTTAAAATTTTTCATCGGTTATCAATTTGTTGACTGATATTACATATGATGATTTATTCAAATGTTATGATAAATCAACAACAATATCATGTTTTTTTTCAAACTTACAATTTGCGAACAGGGTTCAAAAATGCTGTCCTAGATCACGATTATAAAAGGTGGTAAATTAAAACAATTATTATTGTGAGAGATCTTAGAAGAAAATGTCTAATATTCAGAAATTTATTTAAATGTTATTGTTTTACAGTTTATAGACGTTGTTTTAAATTTGAGTAAAATTTTACTCAAATTTACTTGAGTATTTTACTCAATTTACTTGAGTATTTTATTTCAATTGTTTTCACATTTATTTATTTGTTTATAATATCGTAAATAATAAACAGTACATTTTAGTTATCGCACGCACTTTTATAATTTTGTAAATAGAAAATTATTCTGGATAAATAGAAAAATGTGACAACTAGTGTGTAACAGTTTTATTTTTAACAAAATTTTACATAAACAGGGTGAGATGGATAAATTGTCGCTTAAATAACACAAAGATGAAAATTACCCGACATCTCATTTTTTTCAGATATGCAAAGTGAGTGATTTGTTGCATGAATG